>JAODPA010019418.1:0-13078 GCA_025585075.1 Nepenthes mirabilis | reverse complement strand
CCCCGAGCGCCAGCCCAACCAATCCAAATATCATCCCAAAATTTCTTAATACTTAATTAATTTTGCAATGCCCAATTTATCCAAAATTACAATTAATATTAAATTAATATGAATAAAATCTGGGTTATTACATTTTCTTCTTGCCTCATTGACACTTTTGGGAATCTTTGTGGAAGGGATTCGAGACTGTGGCACTTTTTGATAAGTAGATAGCAGGCTTTTATAATAAAGAACTACTTCAGGGTCCACTCTATGAAATAGAAGTTTCCGTTGTGCTCTACAACTAGTTCAATAAGCAACCACTAGATGACCAACAGCAATACTGCTGATGAGAGAAACAAGGCAGGCATCCCCCAAGACTTCTTAATATGTAGTCTTTGCCTTGAGGGAGAATGTGAAGTGTCAGCGTTGAAATGAAAGTCCACAGAGAAAAGGCATGCCTTACTTGAAAGTAATAGAATTAAGGAAATGGAGCATAGTATCACACTTCTAAGATATGGCCCATGTGAGAGAGCAGGACCCCCACATAGAGAATAGACGCCAGAGGGCTTGGTGTGTGATGATTGATGAGAACTCGCTCACCTTGCATCCCAAGTCCACCAACCAATTTTGTCTCTCAATAGATGAATTGATTTTTTTTCCATGAGCCAAAATGTGTTGAGGAGAAGAAGTTCACATGGATGGTCAGGTTCAATGGGGACAAACTCCATGGAATCAAAGTAGTGGGACTGAAAGAGTGGATGAAACTTCCTAACGTTGCCTTGACAACTTCTTGTCCAACACTATCACCAAACATAGTAGCCGTGGGATTCAAAACAACCCCCACACCCAAGGTGACGTGTCGAAGCAAATTGTGCGCAATCCCTCCCAACCTTCTATTGCCAGGATCCTTAAGTTCTTCTTGCGTAAGCCTCTCATCATCCACAATGGAAATAAGAGCAGGCTTGTCCGTGTGTGGCTCCTCACCATCAATGTCAACAACAATAAACATAGGACCAAAATCACAGAAGACATTGCCAAAAAGACTATGTACTTCAGATTTTATGAAGGCGTTCGGAGGAGAGTTGTCCAGTTCTTGCAACTGATGGATAGAAACAAGGGCGCGAGTTTTTCCCATGTCGTCCTTTGAAAATACAAAATTGTTTGACAAGTCCCACAAATCCATAAATCCTTCATCGTGTAGTGTCCTTGACTTCACACCAGTGATAATAGGGATTTTGGCAAAGAACAATGGCATATTGGGCTTTGGCAAATGAAGATGGAGGCAATTTGGGCATCTGATTGAGCATGAAGCATAACTGGTGCGGTTAGAATAGGTTAGGGTAAATGAAGATTGAGAGCGATTTGGATGTCCGGTTGTGACGGTAGCATTATCAGTAAGCCTTGGGTTGGTGTTTGAGGCTATGGTTGTAGAATCGCAGTCGAAGATGCCATGAATGAAGTGGTGGTTAAAAGTAACGGTGGAGGTTGGACAGCAACAGATGGAGAAGCCACAAATGGTGAAGGGGTTAGCAGTCACAAGGGGTTCACTGATAAAATAGATTTTCGCTCGATTCTATTGAGCAATTGACGGATTTTAGCAAGGGAGTGCTTGAGTTGTGCATTGATGGAAGCAGCGGTAACAATAATTGTAGCACGGTTTGTTGTAATTTGTCGGATGGTCGCCACGATGCCCTTCACTTCCTTTGACATCCTTGCGGTGGAAGCTTCGAGCGCTTTGAACACTTGGTCTTCGGTCATCATTTCCTCTGCCTTTGTCTCAATGAAAGCACCAATGTTACATGCACAATTGGTAGCAGCACCTACAAATGAAGTAAGAAGACAAAAACAAATAAGAAAAGGGCAAAGGGGAGAATAGGTAGAGGGAGTAGAGAAACGTGAGGGAATAGAGGGAAGAGGAAAAAGGAAAGGTTCCCGGGTGAAGTGATAGGGAGAGGAGTAGAATAACTGAGAGGGAGAGAGAAAATAGCATAGATGAGAAAACAGAAATAACTCTTCTTACTTATTCACTGTAGCACCCGGTTACATATAGTAATGAGCCAACTAATTTAATTGAAACCAATTAAACAGAGTAACTAACTACATGGTCCATAACCTAGTAACAAATTGTGAACTAAATAACAACCTAATTGTGTAATATATTTAATAAATTAATTAACTAATTGTAAAATATATAATCCATATAATATATTTAACTAATAAGGCCTGTAATAGACAGGGTGGGTTGGCACTATTTGTGACACAGACTGGACTTTACTTTTCAGTGAAAAAATGAATCAAAACTTCTATGGAGATGATAGTTCTAAAACCTCCTACTTTTGGTAGGATATAAATGGAATAAGTTTATATAGCTATAATAATTGATATAGATAATTATATTGTGCAAATGCTTTCTTACTTTCTCTCCTATCTCATGTGAGTCTTAGTGTTAGAAATTTGTTCACTTATCACTAACACTTCAGTAGGTCCATTAGTTAACATGTTACAGCATGAGAAAAGTTTCAATGATGTGATGAACCGACCCAAAATTGATTCCAATCAACAAGTGCTTTCATTATAAGTATGAATTGTGTGGCAAAGATTAGGAAAAATATTATAGTAGGTATTAACTAATAAGAAAAATATAATTTTATCGCATCCTACATTCATCATTCTTAATAATTTGATTGCATCCTATATTTATTTGATGCATCCCTAGATCTAGATTATTGTATGGATTAGGGGGCTTCCTGATCTTCCATAGCGAATTCAACTAAGGCGGGTCCGATCTTCTTCTCTGATAACTTGGATCATTCGCAATATAACGAATAAATAAGAGATTAGAGGATTGACAGTACTTACTCCTCAATATATCATCTGATATTCAAGTCAAAAATTTTTGCACAAGAAAAGAAAGATAGAGGATATAATGTGCAATGATGCACAAGTGAGGGGATTGAGTGTGACAGCAGAGGTCTTGACCCTGATGGTTGTGATTGATGAGAAGCGGCATTGAAAAAGAAAAAGTATGTGTGAGTTCCCTCTGTGAACCAGTAGCTTCGAGAGTGGGTTAGAGCTCTTTGTTCTTTCTGGATAATTGAGAGTAAGGATCGATTTTTTTCCCTCCATTAGGAGTAAAGAAGTATTTGTAATGTTGGTATAGATCTAACCTAACTTTGGCACCAAGGCTGGTGATAGCTGCACTATGAGGATTCGTCGAGCTGTCCAGGCGATCATGGAAGCCGACAATGACAGTTGTCTTTTTTGAGTAATTGTGTGATTGTGGGCGATTCTCTCAGAACATTCTCCAAGATGCCTCGACAGTTGTGAAAGGTACCTCCTGTATACGTGCACTGCTTTGACCAAGCTGTCAGCTGCTAAGCTGGAGGGCTCCCTACGCCACGATTGATCGGCTCATATAAGGCTATTGGTTGGACCTACTCGATACCTGTCTCTTCTTGCCCATCATGCCCTGGGCTCCAATTGGGCCTACTGCGGTGCTTTTTGGGCATCGTACCTCAGGGGATCTTGTTAGGCTCTAGCCCCTCGAGCATGTCAACAAATGGACTTAATTCTGGGTCATTCCATGAGATTATAAGACTCATTACTAGCCCCCCATGCCGGGAGGCTGGGCTTTACCACCTCATGGCATGTTTGATGATCGGACATCTCCTGTAGGAGCTAGCTCACGCATTTCTTTTTGAGGTATTCTGCGACCTTCTGTATAGGAGCTCTATGATTTGGTACTCTATTTAGAAAGATTTATGGGCGATCTTCTAGGCCTATCAATTCTCTGCTAATGGTGCTGGTAGACGCGATCTTCTATAATAATAGCTCTCCGATCACCTTCCCCGACTATAAATGAAGGGACTTCCTACGCCTTGTCTCACAAGCCATTCTCCTATTAGCCAAGCGATGTAGGAGATCGAAGCAGGCATAGAGCTTGCACCGCCATTGGTTGGGATCAGAGAAAGTTGTATGGGATTCTGACAGCCTTAGACATTCTGGTTGTGTGGCTTCATCCCAACGCCGTTCAGTACTTGATCTCTTTATGTGTCGTCACCCGCCACCATGATCACAAGTTGGGCACTAGGGCCGTGAATGTGATCTTTCAGTTTAACCAGGGCGCGGATTGGATTTCACTCTCCCCTCACTCGGAGTTCCAACTGCACAAGGAGAACCCTAACTCAACAAAGAAATTGAAGGAGCGATGCTTTTTCCTGGCAGTCCCTTTCGGGTAGGCCCCTTCCAATAGGTGGGGCATGGTGCAAGCTTCTTTTGCTGGCAAAGGGAGATTGGGAGAAGGACTCGGTGAAGCCACTGACAGACCTTGTCAAGGCATATGCCAGCACTTTCTACGAAAAGATTCATTGGCTATATGCAAAGGTACTTGCATAGGCTAAGTGGGAATCCCACTTGGAGGGCGCTAGCACAGCCCTAGTGCTGCCTGCTGCGCTTAAGAGGAGTCCTGGGAGGTTGCAAATTTGGAACTTTCCTAAGAAGTTTGCCAAATGATGGGCAGCATCATCTAGTTCCTCCTCTTAAGTTGACAATCAGCCCTTAGCAGAGTTCAGGCGGAGTATTGGCAGTTCTTTGAGGAAGATGGCCCCCATCCCACCTCCATCTCTCCAGGCTTCTGAGGCTCCCAGGTTTGCCGAGGGCAAAGAGTCTTCCCCGCTTCCTGCTCTGGTCGAGGGTAGCCCAAGAGTCGATATGCAGGGCATGCTGATCCTTGCGCCATCCTTGGCCCAGTACGGGGTCCTTGTCGTCACTGCCTCCCTGTGCAAGGAACCTATGCCCAATCTTCTCGCTAATTTTGTGGTGGAGGCTCCATGCGACGAGTGGATTGCCGAAGTCCAAGTCGGGGAGGCTGGTGAAGATCATGAGGCGGCAGGAATTGAAACGACCATCGAGACTTCGGGGGCGGCCGAGGTGCCCCATTTCGAGCCCTCGGCACCTGAGGTCCAAGAGGCAACTGAGGCCGTCGAATCTACAGACACAGCTGAAAGGCCTCCCTTTGAGCCCTCGGTGCTTGAGATCTGGGACGCGGCGGGGCGCCTGGTGCTAAGGTCCACAAGGCTACCGAGGCATCCGGCTTTAAGCCCCCGGCATATGATGTCCATGAGGCCTTGATCGCCTTATTGAGCTATCCACCCTCAGGGAAGCCATCATTTGCCAAGGTATCGAATGCAAAGCTCCTTGTTTCCTCTTCTATCTCCTGTCATTACTTGGCTGATGGGTTCTTCATTTGCAGGTTCAAGAGACGCTTTATCAGTGCGCTGCCATTATCAGCCGCCTGTCCCAGTCACACACCGATTCGGCGTTACTGAAAGAGATGGAGGAGCAGGTGAGGTGGAGCGAAGAGCAGGCTACCAGCCTCGACCATGAGCTGTTCAAGTCTAGGGCGCAAATTGCCTTCCTTGAGGATGAACTCTGCAGGGCTGAGCAGCGTCTGCTCGTCTCCGAGAGGTGAGCTACTTGGTTCTTCTAGAGACGATGTGGGGCCTTTGTCCCATCTACTAGGGGTCGTCAGCCTCAGGACTTTGATTATGCGGGGTGGTGCTCTTTCCCGTGAGTACATTGTCGTCGCATGTTTATGGGCAAGCCTCACTAGGGTTGACTGAGTTTCATGGCTGCAGCCGCCCTGCTCTAGTGAAGTCGTAGACCGTCATTCGCATGCAACCTTTGGTGCTCAGCCCCTTAGAGGATGTCGTAACTTTCATACGTCTGACCCTAGTCCGCTAACCATAGTTGACTGATTGTGCTCGTCTTCTATAAAGGGAGTTGTCACACGCATGCTCGAGGGAGCCTCCTAACTTTTTGTGTTCGACTGCGTATGGGCTGCTCGGTGGCAAGACCGAAGTTCTGTTTTGGACCATGTAGGTTGAGTTATAAGCGAATAAGAGTTCACCTGATTTAGGCGGAGTCTAGGTCATTCGATTTCATAAAGCGACAAGCAAGTACTCATATAAACAATCAAGAATAAATTAATAACCATTTTATTAATTGAAACATGATGTATCTTACAAGCATTCGAGATGATACATGCTCACCTTACTTGGATTTGGTGGAGACTCATTGGTAATACTTTTTAAGGTGGGAGGCATTCTATATCCTTGGGATTAGTTTGCCATCCAAGGTAGGTAGTTTGTATGTACTATTTCGAAGGATGGCTGAAACGAGGAAATGTCTCTCCCAATTTGGAGAGAGATTGTTCCTATTGGCATTATTACCCGTTGCCTTTATACTCCGCAGGACTAGATCCCCCACCTCAAATTGGCGTTCTTTCACCTTCTTGTTGTAATACCATACGATTCATTACTAGTAGGCTGCCGTTTGTAGGCATGTTGCGTCTCGAATCTCTTCAAGTAGGTCAAGGTACTCCCTGAGCCTTTAGGAGTTGTTGAGCGGGTCAAAACATTTAATTCAAAGGCTGGGTCGCCCTACTTCTACTAAGATAACGGCTTTAGTCCTATAACATAGATTGAAGAGTGTTTCACGGGTCGACTCTCTCAGTGTCATCCTATATGATCATAGCATGGATGGTAATTCATCTACCTAGGAGTCCCCAACATCTTTTAACTTCATCTTCAGTCTATGTAGTAGTGTGCAGATTGTCACTTCCACTTACCCGTTTGCTTGTGGGTAAGTGATGAAAGTATGAATCAGCCTTATCTACATATTCACGTAGTACTTAGTGAATTGCTTGCTGGTGAATTGAGTTTCGTTGTCGGTCACTATGATCTTGGGAATCCCAAACTTGCACACAATGCTATAGAGGACGAACTCATCACGTTCTATTTGATAATCCATACCAATGGGGATGCCTCGATCCACTTTGTGAAATAGTCGATACTCATTATGATAAACTTTCTTTGCCCAAATGCTATGGCCAAAGGGCTGAGTATGTTGAACCCCCACTATACGAATGGTTGGGACAATTGTAAGATGTGACGGACTAGGTTATTTTCCTACAAATACCCTTTGTCAAATTGTATAAACTAATACCAATCGATATTAAAATTATAAATTTCTGTAGAAAATTGGGTAGAGTTCCGTTTATAAATTACATATCTGGCGAAAGACAAACACCTGCTTAAACCCTGCACAACAATCTATATACACAACTGCACAAACCACAGGATCATATAGCCACACAACTCCAAAAGTGGCACCGGCGTCATAACTCAGGTACGACGCCAACTCAAAAAAAAAGACGCCAACTAAAAATCCTGAACATTACCACAAATAAAACCGTGCGGAAGCGTGACAACCATAATACAAAATAAAGGCAAACCATACATCCATCCTCAAATACATACATGACATAATATACATTCAAAGTTTTTAAAATAAATACAAAGCCTTGTTCCATATGTAAGCAAACTAAGTCCTCAAGCTCCACACAGGAAATAAGGTCACCTATCTCGCCCTTGCAGCTTACTCAGTCTCGTCGGGCAAAGCATTTTCATCTGAAAGGAGAGACAACAAGTGTGAGCTAAAAAGCCGAGCAAGTGAAATCATACGTCACTATCAAATGGTAAAGAAATAACGAAAATGATAATGGAAAGGGTAACATGTATTTATAAATACAATGAAGCAGGAAGGGAAGAAGACAATTAGAAGTACCAATTTGTCATTTATCATAATTTAGAACATTTAATTGCCACTTAAATACATTTTAGTGCACTTATTATTCACTTTAATCTTTGCGGATCAAGGCTAGTAGGTCGCACTAACTAACGATGTGAGAGGACGAGAAAATGATCATAATACTCCACATGATCTAAGGCCGTGAGGGCTTATTCTTAGACCCAACCGGGGGGCTATCTACATACCAATGCCTGTAGACTGGCCGATAACGATAACAATAACGCCCCATTTTCCCAGGGTACCAGGGCAATCCTCGTCCTTCCACAATAGTATCCTAAAGCGTACCGGGGACATCACCCACTTCAACCAGTGGTAAGAATACATGGCCAAAATATTCCTTGGGTTTCTACCGTGATGGATATGGCAAACCAGAGATTACTACCCATAAAAGTATGGTCCTAGTTTCAGGATTCCTTAATCTTTGAGGGAGGATCCACCATTTTCCATTCACGTTATCTCCAATCGGGATATTACATTCCATCTCGTATCTCCATCCAGGAGATCAAATCCATCATATCATACTTTGTGGATTTTCCTCCATTTGCTTATACAATTCATTTCTTTCTTTTAAATTTAAATCTTTTGGCCATTCAATCATGTGCTTTGGACATCAAATTCATGGAGGAGTGCAAAATTCTCACCTCAACATTGCCATTTCACCTTGAAGGTCCCCTAGAGTACAATTCTTTACGAATGGAGCACAATTATTCATTTATGGGACTTACAATTTAGCATGAACATTTAGACATAAATTTCATAACAATTAAATGGATGTAAAACATGCAAATTTACACATTCTTCTCGGGTGAACAGTGTCAGGCCACCTTTAGAGTGTTCGGACGTCATGTACGGGTCAATATTTGCATAATCGGACACCCGGTCGATATATATACACAATTGGGACGTGGTGATTCACATTTTGGAGTCAATTTAACACAATACATAGGTGGAAGCATGCAAATTTATTTGTTCACCTCGGGTAAACAGTAACAGTGGGCTTTTAGAGTATCCGGACGTTGCGAACAGATCGATTTTTGTGAAATCGGACGTTCGGTCAATATGTATATATATTTAAGACATGGTGATTTACATCTTAGGGTCAATTTAACAAAATATAGAGAGAAAAGGGGAAATCTTGTTTTCGGCATGGGGTTAGGGTTTAGTGAATCCCATCCGGATGAATCGGTGACCGAAACGAACATTAAACTACATATTATTGATCATTAAACATGGGTAATATATTTTTCATATTTTGGATGGGTATCGAGACAAAAATACCCTATAAAAACAAATAACAATCGAAGGAAAATAAATAGTAAGTATGAGAACACTTGCCTCGACACGTACTACCACATTTATAACTAGCCCTCGAACGAATACGGACTTCGTAGCCTCGATCTCCTCCTTCTCTCTCCTCCTCTTCCCTCTCTCCCTCTTCCTTTCTCTCTGGAATCGTCTAGAAAATACCCGAGAAAAATGCGCACGGCCTTTTATGGGCTGTCGAGCTCTCAAGCGGTGTCGAGCGCCACTCGGGCGTACCGCATTGCCAACGTCGCGCCTCGAGTGCCATGTGGGTGCACGGCGAGTGCACCATTCTGTTTTTCATGCCCTAGTTGCGCTCTAGCACAACTCGGGCGCCGGTCAGGCCTACATTGAGCCCGCAGCAAGCCTGTTTTGCATTTTCGCCGTCTGAGACCTATTTTGACCCTTCTAATCCAATGTTTCACATCCTTTGACTCTAATTTTGATTATATAACCATAATAGGCCATGATTGTCACAATTTAAAGCCCGAAATATTATCTATGAATTAATGTTTCTCGGTTTACAATTTCGACTCCTAGTTTAGCTGATTCGAATCTTTGGGCTTTTTAAACCGATTCCTCCCATACCCTTTGACCACGATTTACATATTTTAACTTAATTACCTCCCAATTACCATATTTTAAAAATCCAAAACCTCACGACCCATTTCAACCTCATCTTGGAAGTTGATCCCTTACAGGGCCTAACTTCATCTTTCTACTTCCGAACTCAATTTTCTCACATCCTATACCTAATCCTTAATTATTATTAATTCAATTACACCCTAATTATTATGTTTCAAAACTCGAGTCATCACCCTAATTATTATGTTTCAAAACTCGAGTCGTCACACAAGGCCTACAACTCTGTGTGCAGCAAATGAGGCATGTTTCTATGGACAGGGCAGTTTTTGCATTTCTTTATAAACTCTGAGATATCACGTTTCATTAAGAGCCAGTAATAACCTTGCTGCATAATTTCAAAGGTAAGATTTTTTCCCGATAGGCAACCTGTAAATACTGAGTTGTACTACACCCAACGCGTAATCAACCTCTTCTGGAGTGAGATACCTCATGTAGAGGGTTGAGTATCCACGGTGATACAATCATCCGTCTATAATGGTGTACTAGTCTATTATTTTCTTTATACATTTGGCGTCTTTTGGGCTCTCTAGCAAGAGGCTGTCAACAAGGTACCTCTTGTATGGGTTCATCCAACTATTATCATCGGCTACCTACAATACTTCGCGCTCTAAGTCATCTACGCTCGGAGTAGTAAGGACCTTCCGCATGTCCTGGGCATACTGCTCTGGGTTCTCAGTTGTCACTGTTTTCGCTAGCTGGTTTGCCTTCTAGTTTTCTTCCCTCGAAACATGGATTACCTCAACCATGTCGAATGCTTGGATTAAGCCCCTTACTCTATCGAGGTACCTCACGAGCAAATGATTCGATGCCTCAAAGTTCTTGCAAACCTGGTTAACAATTAATTCTGAGTCGTTGTAAATGAAAAGGTTTTTGGCCCAACCTTCATTTGCCAGTCAAAGCCCAGTGAGCAGTGCCTCATACTTGGCGACGTTAGTGATAAAAAACCTAAGGGTCATCGTGTACCTCATCTCCGATCCATCCGGAGTCTTCAAGACCACTTTGGCTCCACTGCCACTTGAGTTGACGATCCATCAATGTGTAGAGTCCGGGCCGGAGTTTTTTGCTAGTTGGCCTCTTCGGAGAGGTTGAGGGTGTCCGAAACTGGGGTTGTTATTTTAACAATAAAGTCCGTGATGGCCTGGTTCTTCTTGGCCAACCGCAGCTAAAACTCCACGTCAAACTCACCCAATTTGATTCCCCATTTGATCAGCTATCCGGATGTGTTGGGTTTCAACAAGATTCTCTTCAGTGGTTGATCCGTCAGGACAACAATCTTGTATGCCTGCAAGCACGGGTGAAGCATCCCGATGGAGCAGACAAGTGCTAGAGCGATCCTCTCGGCACGTGAGTAACAGGATTTTAGGGTCTATCAAGATCTTGTTAACATAATATACCGGTTGTTGTACACCGGACTACTGCCATATAATGATCAAACTTAGCACCACGTTAGAAATCACAAAATACAAATATAGCTCCCCACCTTCTCGAGGAGATGTCAAAAGAGGGGGGTTCGAAAGATACTCTTTTAATTCTCGGAAGGTAGTATCATAGTCGGTCGTCCACTGAAAACCGGTTGTATTAATCCCTTTCAATACTTTGAAGAAAAGCAGGTACTTATTTGCGAATTTCACTAAGAACCGAAAGAGTGTTGTGAGCCTCTTGGTGAGCTTTTAAACCTCTTTCACGATCTAAGAAGGGCTCATGTCAAGAATTGTCTTTATCTTTTCAGAGTTCACCTAAATTTCCCGCTGTGAGATAATAAAGTCCAAAAACTTTTTTTGAGGTCATACCAAATGCACATTTGGCCAAATTTAGCTTCATATGGTGCGTCCTGAGGACTCCAAAGGCCTCGCCCAGGTCATAAATATGGTCGTTGGTGGTCCTACTTTTAACAAGCATGTTACCCACATACACCTCCATATTTCAGCCGATATGGGTTTCGAATATTTTATTCACAAGCCACCAGTAGGTTACTCAAGTATTCTTCAAACCGAAGGGTATGACCTTATAAAAGTATATCCCCTTGTCAATTATGAAAGAAGTATACTCCTCGTCGTCAAAGCTCATCTTGATCTGATAGTAGTTCGAGTGAGCGTCCATGAAGTTTAGCATGGGATCGATGTCACTACCCCAAACACGGTCAAACAGGGTCATCTCAAGAAGACGTTGTAAACCAATAGGAGATCTATTATTAGGAATGTGAGCATCTTGGAGGTCGTCCTAGGGTAAACCCCCAGCGTGACTTCCAACTAGAAGGCCCCTTAGACAAGTATTGGCTCGTTATTCAGCCCGTATAGAGGTCTTTCAGTTGATTTTATTTGACTCTTCTTTAATTCAAGTTTAAAATATGTATCGAGGTAGATCAAATTTCAAAAATTTTCATTATATAAAGATTCGTTTTAATTAATAGTCAACTGTACTATCTGAAATGACTACGGATACAACCAGAGGATCTAAATGAGGAGTTATTACATGTGTCATATCGTTGTTACTAAAACTAATAATATCATTCATAACTCCTACCCTCAACATTTTACTGCTGGAAGCTGTCTCCAGGCGGTCCGAGGCATTACTTTTGGCTAGCCTAGTTGTCACCATGTTAATGACCCCAACTAGGCCCAATTCCTCGGCTGCTCTGGTTCGTCCTCGTTTGCCCCTCTGGGGTCCTACCCTGAATTTCACAAGAGCTTGGTAATGTGCCCTTTTTTGACCAAGTCCTAGATTTCCTTCTGCAACGTTCGGCAATCTTTAGTGCTATGACCGGCAGATCAGTGGTAATGATAATATTTCAACTGATCTCCTCCCTCTGGATTCTTCGATGTCTTGAGCTACTTTAAAATTTTCTCATCCCAAATTTACATCAAGATGTTGGTATAGGTGTCGTTTAGTGGGGTTAGGTTCTAGGACCTGAACTCCCTCTGGACATCTATGTCGATCTGTGGTTGCTTCTGGGGACCTCCGGTAGGGTAGCTATCTCTGTTCCTCTTCTTCCCGTATGTTGGTCCCTCTAGGGGTTGGTCTCACATTTCAGCTGCTTTATTTTGTTGGCCTCCTCGGTTGCTATGTAAACATGAGCGATGGTCTCAAGTTTTTGAAAAGTTTGAGGATTTTGATGGGCTAGGTGTTTGAAAAAATCGCCCAACTTCAAAGTCACTATAAAGGTACTCAGTTTTACCTTATTGGTAAGCCTGGATGTTTTTCAGGCCTCGCCTATGAACTAGGCCAGGAAGCGTTTCAAGCTTTCATCTTGCTTTTGTTAAAAGCGGATGATGTGCTATAGTTGCTTCTCCTCCCTTTGGTTGGAGATAAACAGTGACAGGAAGCAATTAACTAGCCCCTCAAATGTAAGGTGCAATGATGTACAGGTAAAGGGATTGAGAGTAACTGTAATACCCTAGTATTTCGGATTGGATGCTTTATACTAGATTGATAAAAAATATTAATTGTGGTCATATTTTAAAGTCAATATTTCATAATTGAGTTATATTAATTTTCAGAG
>JAODPA010019407.1:0-13078 GCA_025585075.1 Nepenthes mirabilis | reverse complement strand
GTTTCCTGGGAATTCTAGTAAGTAATATCAGAGGGTAATTTTCTCTAAGGTGTAAAAACTACAATTTGATGATATAAACTTTGAAAAGTTTTCTATTCTATATTGCGTAATTTAATAAGTAAACTAATTTTATTATTTGGTGAGAAAGAGTGAGAAACGTTTTATCCTATAAAAGAACAGAAAAAACACTATAAGAAGGAAGATAAATTGAAAATGATGAAATATGAGGAGTGGCAAGATATGAGGGTCTTAAAAATTACATGATTAAGTTATATCGTACGGATAATATTTTTTAAGAAGTCATTATTTTGTTAGATCTAGCTAAAGTTTAGATAAAATTGGAGGGTCAATATAAATCTAAGTCCCTGATGCCAATATTGCATGTGAAGAAGCAATTAAATGGCCTCTAGTTGTCGAAAGAAAGACGTTTCAATAAGTATCTAGACGGGTTTAACTAAATTTTAATGCTGATGCGTCAGTGGATATAAATTTCAAACAGATTTGAGCTGATCCCCTTATCCTGGTTCCGACTCCGTTCACTGAGTTTGGATCCTGCACATCACTAAAACGAACAGGAGGTCAGTGTGTCGGCGAAAAATTATTCTACCGAAAATATTTCGACGTTCAAGTCAGTAAACAGCCTTCACAATCTAAGAAGGTTGCTGGAATTGAGAATTGAAAGAGAGAGAGAGAGAGTGCAAGAGCGTGTGGATCTCCAGATGAAAGAGAGGCAAAACTGTCTTCTTGAATCTGGATGGTGGGGAGGTAGTAAACGACTGTCCGAAGCACGTTTGTATGCATTGAGTTTTTTGAGTGTCAGCAGAGAGTAGAGAATTATATGTCTATCTTAGTTGTCATTGTGGACGTTGTGTGAGTAAAAGCTTGCGTGCCCTGAATGAGAATTCTAGGGTTTACTTAAAGGATGACAGGGTGATCTTTCTTGGTAGGAAGGTGTGATCTCCTGCGTTATTCTAGATGGCCTTTCTTTTACAGGGAGGCACAAGTTGCCAAAATTGGCTAGATTGCTTCCCTTCTTTGTGGTCAGCGGCTTTTCAAGTTGCTCACCTTCTTTCCATGCATTCTACCGTTGGAGAGCCCCAATTGGCAGGAGATTGGAAAAATCTGGCGCCTTCCTTATGGGAAGGGTGTTGATTTTGTCAATATCTTTTTTGGGTGCTAGCTGAGTTCGTGGAAGGTGCTGAAAGAGCCGTTGCTGGTCGTCTGTTGGATCGTGGGTTCAAGTGGGCCACGCCAGTAAAAAGCCTTTTATTTTCGGCCTGTTGCCACAGTGATTCCGATCAACGCTCGGGTTGACCATTCTAGGTGCGAGTTGGCCGCCCGCCTGTGTCTCAACGGTCAATACTGGTGTTGACTGTTGGGAGAGCGTTTGGGCCTTTCAGAATTTTGGCATTCACCTCCTATTGGGCCAACATTGGAGTTGACCGTCCAACGGGCTATTTGAGCTTTCTTTGACTGTTGGGCCAACCCAACTACAGTATACCCATCACTAGCCCCTATGCCGGTGTCCAGAATTATAACCTTCGGCATGTTCATGATGGGATGCTCTTCACTACACTTCGTTGCTTGTAAATTTCGGAGGACTCTACGAAAGGTTGAGGCGTTGACCGAATTTATTGACCGTCTTTGGTCAGATCCGAAGAAGAAAATTGATCGAATCTGTTGACCATTTTTGTTAGATTCAAAGAAGAGAATTGATCGAATCTGTTGACCTTCTTTGGTCAGATCCGAAGAAGAAAGTTGACCGGATCTGTTGACCGTCCTTAGTCAGATCCGAAGAAGAAAGTTGACCAGATCTGTTAACCGTCTTTAGCCAGATTCCGAAGAATTTTCTATGAGCCCTGATTATCGTGTGACCATTAGCCTGCTTGCAAGCCAAAAGTGGATACGTGTCTCCTCTTGGTTGGACTGCTATCCAGGCCATTAATGCATTAGAAGATCTGCTTTATAAGAGGCCCATTTGGGACGCGACACGTGGTAGGAATGATGGCGTGCCTTCTCGAGGAGGTTTAAGGTGTTTCACACATTATCGTTTAAGTTTCCCTCCTTACAATGAGTGTTCTCTCATGCCTTCTGCTTTGCCTTCTTCGTCTTTAACCCATTATTGTTCTCAAAGAAACCCTAATTCCTCTGTTAATCATGGCTTCAACCTCTATTGTCAACATCTCTTCTGCTCTTCTGTTTTTTGAGAGAGTGACGTAAAGGCATTGTGTGTTGAATTTAACATCCTAAAGGACATTGCGTGGAGGGTTCCGGATAAGGATGATAGGGCATTCTCTCCACCGACGGGACACGTGACAGTGTATGAGGGCCACCTGAGGAGCGGTCTCTGTCTTCCTCTTCCGAGCGACTTGCAGTCAATCCTTCAAGCTCTGCGAGTCCCTGTCGTCCAACTCCATGCTAATGCTATACGATATATTTGTACACTTTGCATCTTCCTTCGTAAGTATTCTAAGAGATTAACAATGTCCATGGTGAAGGGGCTATTCAAGATAAATCAGGGAGGTGAGTGGATCTCCCTGGTTTCCCGTAGTAGCCTGAGGATAAATATGGCCATCTACGACTCACTGAAAAATTGAAAGAACCGGTTCTTCTTCGTGAGTGTGACGGAGACCTGGCCCCTGACAAAGGATTGGGGCCAGGTGCCGGAGGTGTATATTGGGACACCTTCTGTGGCGGAGACGGCGTACTTAGAGTGGTTGACTAAATTGGTCAAAGACCACATCTCTGATTTCAAAAGGGATTTCTTGGTCTCTAGGGTAGAGGCCAAGAAGGTGAACTGGGAACCACCTTCCCCGGTTCAGAAGCTCAAGGCACCGCTGCAGGTGATGATGATGCACCTGAAGGAGTCCAGGGCCTGCTCATCCGCCCCTGTCTAACAGACGACGATTTCATTGGCCCACGGCCCAAAAGGATGGCAGTGGAGGTGCCCTCTTCATCGTCTTCGGGGCCTGACGATATCGTTGTCGGGATTTGCAGCAGCCCCCGCAGTACCACTGGGATGGAGAAGTCTTTTGAGGATCTGCCAGAGGTTAGGGGAGAAGGCGTTATCCTGCCAAAGTCTGCGCCACAGGTGGTTCCTCGAGTGGCACAGATGGAGACTTTTTCAGAGCCAGCCTGTGAGCCGTCGCCAGAGGTGCAAGAGCCGTCTGTCGGCTCTCCAGCCATGCAGTTGCCTGCTGAGTAGCCGGTGGTTGATTTTGATCTTCCAGCAGCCGCAGTAGAGGTCGTCGCGGGAGAGCCTGCTGCCTCTGTAGACGACATAGATGAGGGGCTCCTGGATGAGATCCTGGAGGAGGCTGCTGCCAGCTCTGCTTGCGAGGGCATTGCTTTCGGCCCGCCATCGCCTGAGCCAGACTTAGAGGCTAGACCTGAGAGGCCCGCGCGGAGAGTCTGGGAGGTATAATCTTTCGCGATGCTTTCTGCATAATTTCTCCTTTTAGAATTCCTAATTTGTTTTGTTTCTTTGGTATAGAAGGAGATGGTGATGGCTGCCATTGCCAAGGTGATAGACCAGCGGGACCGGGTGATCTCTGACAGGGAGGCAGAGATTGCCTGGTTGGATGCGAAGCTGGCGGCGTTGGGGGCGGAGCACAGGTCCGATGCCGCTGCCTTGCTGACTGTTCTGGCCGATACGGAGGCTGAGAACGCTAGTTTGAAGGAGGAGAATGCCCGATTAAGGCAGGAGAACGAGCGACTCATTGGGCACCTTAGCCAGCTTGGAGGGCAGCTGGCGGAGCTGGAGAATCGCCTTAGCCTCCGGATACGCCCCCACGAGATTGAGCAGCTGATGTGGTCGCGGATGTGGGAAGTGGTCAATTTGTGTCGGCGTATCGTGTGGCTTATTGACCCTAATTTCCCAGTGGACCTGCTGAATATGTCAAACAGGTCCGCCGAGACCCGCGACAGTCTCGTGAGGGATCCACGAGACGGTCAGGCGCCGCCTCCGCCGCCTCCTTAGCCTTTTGCTGATTTTTGGTCTTCCCATTGTAGTATGTAAATTGTAATATGTTTGAAAGCAATAAGATGAGAATTTTTTCACTTTATGTCTATTTCTTTTTACTGTTTTGTGCTTGCATGTCTACTATAATGGACGACCAACTTAGTTGGCTGGCGGCCATTGTCTTGCTGCCAAAGGAGTGAAATCCTTAGAATTTTTGGTAGGCGGCTGTGTTAACCGGCCTAGTAGTAGCGGCTTGTGAGTGAAGCCTGGCGGCGCTTCCCAAGTGCTACTTGGGCGGCCAGTGTTAGGGAAGAATTTTTCTCCATTCAACCATCGTTGAATGATCACGCTATCTCCTCGTGGAGGAGATCGTTATATGTACTGCGCTAGCCCCCTAAGATTTTGACCGCTAATGGGCCACTTGGATGACCAAGGTTTAGATCCAATCACATATGGGCCGCCTAGATGACCAGGATTTAATATGACCGCTAACGGCCCGCTCGGATGACCAAGGTTCATATTAGACCGCTTATGGGCCACCTGAATGACTAGGGTTTAAATATGACCACTAATGGGCCGCTCAGATGATCGAGGTTCATGTTCGACCACTTATGGGCTACTTGGATGACCAGGGTTTATTAAAGAGAGAGTGAAGACCCTCATGACTTAGGGGCAGTTTAGGTCGGGTAACCTGCAATGTAAATACACACACATATATATAGATGCACACAGGAGGGGAAGACAGTATGCTAAGGAAACACTCATTTTGACGAATTGAAACAAGCAAGCGGATGTGTACACATAATAATACAAATACGTACCTGTGTCCTTTATTAGAAGTAGCGTTTGAGGTGGACCGCGTTCCACGTTCGGGGGACCAACTTTTTATCCTAGTTTCGGAGTTTATATACTCCGTTTTGCAGGACGGCAGAGATTAGGGGAGAGCTTATTGCGGCCGGCTAGCTTGCCAGTGGCCTCGACGCCTCATAGGACCAGGTCTCCAAAATCGAATTGTCGCGCCTTTACCTTTTTGTTGTAGTATCAGACAATTTGATGTTGGTAGGCTACTGTCCGCATTCTGGCGGTATCGCGGGCTTCCTCCAACAAGTTTAGGTGTTTCCTAATTTTTTGAGAGTTATCCTGTGGGTCGAACGATTCTACCCTAAGACTTGGAGCCCGATTTTGACCAAGATTACCACTTCAGTCCCATAACAGAGATTGAAGGACATCTCGCACGTTGGTTCTTTCGGGATTGTCCGATAAGACCAGAGAATTGAGAGGAGCTCGTCTACCCAAGAGCCCACTGCGTCCTCCAGCTTGGTCATTAAACCGTGGAGTAGCGTTCAGTTCGTGACCTCCACCTATCCATTCGCTTGAGGGTATGCCACTAAAGTATGGACCAGCTTAATGCCAAGGTTGGCACAATACTTGGTGAAGTATTTTTCTGAGAATTGGGTCCCGTTATCGGTCGTGACGACCTTAGGGATGCTGAATCTGCAAATAATGTTCTGGCGAAGGAATTCAAGAGCATTGTGCTTCGTAATCTTTGCCTGTGGGATGGCCTTGACTCACTTAGTGAAGTAGTCGATGCCCACGATGATGAACTTTCTTTACCCCGTGACAATGAAAAATGGGCCGAGAATATCGAGCCTCCATTGCGCGAAGGGCTAAGGGGCCTGAAGTGTCTTCAGGTCAGCGGATGGCTAGCGGTGAAGGTTACTGTGAAGCTGGCAGCTTTCACACTTCTTCACAAACTCGAGCATGTCCTTTTTCATCGATGGCCAGTAGTAGCCCTACCGCATGACCTTGAAGGCTAAGTTTTTTTGGCCAATGTGCGATTCGTAAATCTCGAGGTGGACTTTGCCCAAAGCGTAGTTAGCCTCTTCGAGAGTTAGGCATCGGAGGTATGGGGTTGAGTAGCCACAGCGATATAGCCGTCCATCAACCACAGTGTACCAGCCTGCTGTCTTTTTGATTCGCTTATCCTTCTCTGTGTCTTTCGGCAATGATCTGTCAGCCAGATAGCTAAGGTAGGGCATCATCCAGTTTGCCGCTTCAGAAATCTGCATCGTCTCCTACTTCTTTTTACTGGGAGCATTCAGAATCTCCCTCATGTCCCTCGAGTATTGTTTTAGATTTTCGGCCGTAACGGCTCTAGTCAGCTAGTTTGCCTTCCAGTTTTCAATTCTGGGAACATGAACCAGGGTTAGTTTATCGAAACTTTGGGCGGTCTCCCTCTCCTTTGCCAAGTACTTGGCCAGGTGAGGGTTGTTTACCTCGAAGTCTCCGTTAACTTGGTTAACGATTAGTTCGGAGTTGCTATAGACCATCAACTTATTGACAGAGCACTCCTTGGCTAATCGTAATCCGGCTAACAGGGCCTCGTATTTGGCAACGTTGTTGGTTGTCGAAAAATCAAGTATGAGGGAATACTTTACCTCGAACCCGTCGGGAATCGTGAGGACCACTCCAGCGCCACTGCCAACATCCGTAGACGATCCGTCTATATGGAGTATCCATTCTGGAACTCCGTCAAACTCTTCTGCACTTTTCGCGGGTTGCTCTTCGAGAACTGGGGTCGTGGTTTCAACAATGAAGTCAGCCAGAGTCTGTGCTTTTATGGCAGGTCTGAGTCAAAATTCGATATCGAACTCGCCCAACTCGATAGCCCATTTTACCAGCTGTCCAGAAACGTCTGATTTCTGGAATATATTTTTTAGAGGTTGGTCTGTAAGGACTACTACATGGTGCGCCTGAAAGTATGGCATTAACTTCCGCACAGAGAATATAAGTGCCAAGGCTAATTTTTCTGCGTACGAATAGCGGGTCTCTAGGCCGGTCAACGTTTTACTTTTGTAGTAGACCGACCGTTGAGTATTGGAGTCCTGGCGTACGAGGACAGAATTGAGGGCTGCTTCCGACAATGCCAGGTAGAGATACAGCTCTTCTTCGCTCTTGGGTGACACTAGCAACAGTGGGCTGCCCAGATACCGCTTCAATTTATCGAAAGCTGTTTGGCAGTCTGCCGTCCATTGGAATCCATTGGATTTTATTCCTCTTAGGGCCTTAAAAAGGGCTGCTACTTGTCGCTAGACTTTGCGAGGAAGCGGGACAGCGCTGCCAGCCGTCCAATCAATCGCTGGATGTCCTTTACGCTCCGAGGGGAGCCATATCTGCAAGGGCCTTAATCTTCTCTGGGTTTGCCTCAATTTCCCGTTGGGATACGATGTAACCTAAGAATTTACGGAGGCTACCCCGAAGACACACTTAGCCGGGTTCAGCTACATGTGATGCTTGCGGAGCACCTCAAACGACTCTGTCAGGTCGCGGATGTGGTTGCCGATGACCTTACTCTTGACGAGCATGTAGTTGACGTAGACCTCCATGTTGCGACAAATCTGTTTTTCAAACATCTTGTTGACCAGTCGTTGATAGGTTACTCCTACGTTTTTTAGTCCAAAGGGTATTACCTTGTAGTAGTAGGTATCTTAATCTGTCATGAATGAGGTGTGCTCATCATCCTTCGAACTCATCCGGATCTGATTGTAACCCGAATAGGCATCCGTGAAACTTAACAGCTTATGTCCAACTGTTGAGTCAACCAGCAGGTCGATCTTGGGCAAGGGAAAGCTGTCCTTTGGGTAGGTTTTATTAACATCGGTGAAATCGACACACATTCGCCATTTTCCATTACTTTTCTTCACCAGGACGACGTTAGAGAGCCAATCCGGATAGGAGACTTCTCTAATAAATCCTACGTCCAGCAGTTTCTGCACCTCCTGTCGGATGGCGATCAGTTTTTCTACGGAGTGGTTTCTTCACTTCTACCTGAGGGGCTTCCGGCTAGGATTAAGCCCCAACTTGTGGACCATCACCTCAATCGGAATCCCAGGCATGTCTACTGGAGTCCACGCAAAAATATCAGCGTTCCGTTGCAGGAACGCGATCAACTCATCACGCAGTGTTCCGGCGAGTGAGCCGCCGATCTATACTCACCTTTCCGGTTCCTTCGGGTTCAATGGAACTAGATTTGTGGCTTTGTCAAACTGCGCTTACTGTAGGGTTTTCTCATTTCGATGATCGAGTTTTTCAACTGTTATAGTGCTGTCGCTAGGGGCAACCTGAGACATGTAGCATGTCCGCCCAGTAACTTGGTCACCTAACACCTCTCATACACCGTAAGGCGTTGGAAACTTCATCTTAATGTGTGAAATTGAGGTGACTGCCCCGAACGCCGTTAAGCACGGTCTGTCTAGTATAGTGTTATAAATAGAGGGTAGGTCGACCACTAAGAAAGTGAGTGTTCGACTTGCTGTTTTTGGATACGTGCCCAAGGTGACCTCCAGTTGGATGGTCCCTTGGACGGGTACTGACTCGTTGTCAAGGCCATACAATGGGTCTTCAGCAGGTTTTAATTGATTCTTTTTTAAGCCTACTTTAAAGAACGTATCCAAATAAATCAAATTATTTGAACTACCATTATCGATAAATACTCGCTTCAGCTGGTAGTCGATACTACCATCTGAAACGAGGGCGGATACAACGAGGGGGTCAGCATGGGGGATATTACATGAGCCAAATCATCATCATTGAAGCTAATGATGCTGTCCGCCATGCGCTGCTTCTTCTTCCCAGTCTGCTGCTCCTTATCGTCAGCTGAGTTTTTAGCAGGTTGGGTGGTGACCATATTAACCACCATTGCAGCAACCCGGTTTTGGGGAGGAGACGACTCCTATCCTTCTTCGCCAGCCGCTCCAAAATTTTGCCTAGGGCACTTGACGAACTTGGTGAGGTGGCCCCTGCGAATTAGCTCATCAATCTCCCTCACAGCGTCTTGCAATTCTCAATAGAATGTCCAGTAGAGCGGTGGAAGTCGCAATACTTTGATTGGTTTTCAGTGTCCTTCAATGGTTTTGGCCACTTCAAAAATTTTTCTCCGCGGATCTACATGAGGACATTCGAGCGTGTGTTCGTTAGGGGCGTAAAGTTGGTGAGCTCGTAATCTCTGCGTTCTGGCGGCCCAATCCTGTGCTGCTTCCGGCGGGAGTGAACACTGCCGTCGTATTTTCTTTTTCCCTCTCCAAGGAATGATCGAGGCTGATCTGCCCGTTGTGGGCGTTTCGTTTTGTTGGCCTCCTCTGCCGCTGCGTATGCCCGGATATTTACTCCGCCTCCCGAAAGGTCTGGTGGTTCATATGGGCCAGGTGTAACGTCCCCGACGCATCCGCAATGTGGATATTGTCCGCTTTGGGCTGGGGGAACTTACGGCGTCCCAGGCCACCACGCAGCCCGCACGGTTTTGTTCCTGGCAGACGGCCCAGCTGCCCCCAAAACGCGTCCACAATGGAAGAGGTATCCACGCCCTTTATAAGGCACGCTTCGTTCACCAACCCATCCGATGTGGGACCTTACAGTCCACCCCCCTTGGGGACCCAGCGTCCTCGCTGGCACACCGGACCGGATCCCGGCTCTGATACCATTTGTAACGTCCCCGGCGCATCCGCAATGTGGATATTGTCCGCTTTGGGCTGGGGGAACTTACGGCGTCCCAGACCACCTCGCAGCCCGCACGGTTTTGTTCCTGACAGATGGCCCAGTCGCCCCCAAAACGCGTCCACAATGGAAGAGGTATCCACGCCCTTTATAAGGCACGCTTCGTTCACCTCCACATCCGATATGGGACCTTACACCAGGTGCTTGAAGAAGTCCCCGAAGGTCAGCGCGGAGATGAAACTGCTCAGTTTCATCTCCTCCGTGATCCGGAGAATCCGCCTGGCCTCTGCTACAAAGTGGTCCAGAAATCATCGTGGGTTCTCTCCTAACTTCTGCTTGATGTGGGAGAGGTCCCATGGTTATTTCTCTTCCAGTCGGCTCAAGGCGTATTGAGTCAGGAAGAGATCTGTGAGCTCCCGGAAGTTACTGATGGTGCTTGAAGGGAGGTGATAAAATCAGATGCGGGCATTTTCCTTTAGCGTGAGCGGGAAGTAGCCGCACATTACTAAATCTTTCAACCCTTATAGACTCATATGGGTGCGGAAGTGATCTAGATGGTCAATTGGATCACTACTCCTATCGTATGAGTCAAGGGAAGGCATCTTGAACTTGGTAGGCAGTAGACGGTTTAGGACCTCCCTGTGAAAGGAGATCTGTCAAGGTCAACAGCACGCTCATTGTCCTTGAACACGCGGTTCCAAATCTTATTAACCCGTGGATCTGCGCGAGTAGTGTTGGCATATCTCTTAGAGTTGAGGTAAGCTCTCAACTCTGTTTTGTCCCCAGGAGGTCCAGTAGCTGGCCTGCTACTGCCTCCAGTAGACTTGACAGTCTTGGAGGCTCATCCTGGACTGAGTTTCCATTTTCTACACAAGAGTATCGGAAATTTCTTCTCTCCGGACTTTCTCCCGGAGTTGTGCTCCCAGAGCGCTCTTCAGGCCTGTTCTGGCCTGGAGCGCGCGAAGAAGTTCGGATTGGATTATTCGTGGGCCTCTCAAGCATTCTGGCTGGCTTCTTTTACCTTTGGCCAGCTTTTTTGATGGCTGGTGTAAGGACGGTTGCTGGCGGAGCCACCTGCTGTGGCTGCTCTTGTCGGGAGCAGAGTATCTGGAGCAGACAGTTGTTGATCTACATCTGCTCCATCAGTCGCTGAAAGAAAGGCGCTGGCGCCCCGCCGGTCGTCCCGTTGACCAGGTTACCAGCAGCGTGGTCCTCGCCGGGAGAAGTGGCATCTCTAGTAAGATGCTAGCTTGGGCTATCGTATTCACCATTATGGATGAATTTGGCAGTGAAAAGAGAGCATTGCGAGGAATTGTGGTTGGCTTTTCATAAGCACTTCCCACAGATGGCGCCAATGATGCGTCCTTGGATCTGAATTTTGAACAAATTCGGGCTGATCTGCTTGTCTTGGTTCCGGCTCTGTTCACTGAGTTTGGATCCTGCACACCACTAAAATGAACAGGAGGTCAATTTGTCAACGAAAAATTATCCCATCGAAAATATTTCGACACTCAAGTCAGTAAACAGCCTTCAAAATCTAAGAAGGTTAGTGGAATTGAGAATTGAAAGAGAGAGAGTGTGTGCAAGAGCGTGTGGATCTTTAGATGAAAGAGAGGTAAAGCTGTTTTCTAGAATCTGAATGGTGGGGAGATAGTAAACAGCTGTTCGAAGCACGTTTCTATGCCTTTGGTTTTTTGAGTGCCAGTAGAGAGTAGAGAATTGTTTGTCTATCTTAGTTGTCGTTGTGGGCATTGTGTGAGTAAAAGCTTGCGTCCCTGAATGAGAATTCTAGGGTTTACTTAAAGAATGACAGTGTGATCTTCTTTGGTTGGAAGGTGTGATCCCCTACATTATTTTGGATGACCTTCCTTTTACAAGGAGGCGCAAGTTGTCAAATTGGCTGAGATTGCTTCCTTTCCTGGCGGTCAGCGGCTTTTCAAGTTACTCACATTCCTTCCATGCATTCTACCATTGGAGAACCTCAGGTTGCAGGAGATTGAAAAAATCTGGGGCTTTCCTTATGGGAAGGGCGTTGATTTTGTTAATATCTTTTTTGGGTGCTAGCTAAGTTCATGGAAGGTATTGAAAGAGCCGTTACTGGTCGTCTATTGGATCAAGGGGTCAAGTGGGCTAGGCCTGTAAAAAGCCTTTTATTTTCGGCTTGTTGTTACAGTGATTCCGGTCAACGCTCAGGTTGACCGTTCTAGGTGCGAGTTGGCCGCCACCTGTATCTTAACGGTTAACGCTGGCATTGACCGTTGAAAAAACGTTTGGACTTTTCAAGATTTTGGCCTTCACCTTCTATTTGGCCAATGTTGGAGTTGACCGTCCAACAGGCTATTTGGGCTTTCTTTGACCGTTGGGCCAACCTAATTACGATATACCCATCAAATGCAAATGTCAAAATTTAATAATAAAATCAATGATGAAGATAAGGTGTCGGGGATGTTGATTTTGTTGCCAATTGCGTACGATCGTAATATTACAATACTATTGTTTGGTAAGAATATATTAAACATTGATGAGGCTATCAATTCTTTGCTTATGAATAATTCTAGGAGGAAGAAAAGTGATGAGATTTTGAAAGAGTCAAATGTCTTATTTCCCACCAACGGTCAGGGACATGGGAGAACAAGGAGAGAGGCAACAAATTGGAAAAGTGTAACAGTCGATCCAAATTTAAGGACATGAAATATTGTCATCATAGTAAGAAGTGTTACATAAAGTAGGATTATTTCAAGAGAAATCTAGAGGAGGGTGTTAGTGAGTGAGAAGAGAGGATGGATCGTGATAGCAACAATTGGGCATCTATTATTACCTGTGGAGGCCTTCTAGTTGTTGACATAAGACATGAAGTTCCATGGGCCATTAGTCGAGTTAGGTAATGGATAATGGATCCTCACACTATATGATATAGAGAAAATCCCTTTTCACCTCTTCTACACTAGGGGACTACTAGGTTTTATATATGGGTAATGATGGCTTGTCGAAAATAGTCGGTATCGAGAATGTTAGCTTGTGAATAAATAACGAGATGGTGCTCATGTTGATCGGCGTGTGACAAATTTCAAATATTTGGCTAAATTTAATTTCAACTAGCAAGTTTGATGAGGTTTTGCACAACACTCAGAAAAGGCTGATAGAAGCTTATCAAAAGTGTACTGGCTATGGTAAGGATAAGTAAGCAATTAAGTCAATACTTGATGGAGAATTTGGTTGCCTAGAGTTACATCAATCTAACCAATAGGAGATTTGATTAAGTTGATTGGAAGGCGAAAGCAAGTACAAAGGTGAGCATCACCAATGTGGTGAAGTTGACAAATGGTAGTGGCAATAGTGCAGGTTTGGCGGAGCGGGAGAAAATATCGTTCAAATTTATGAAAGTTAACGTTGGTATCCTTGTGGTTGGGAAGTTGCTAATGGGTAAGAAGTGATAATAGCTTGCCGGAGGGGCGAAGTTTCCTTACAAAGTTATAAAAAAAAATTTATTGAGTTTTAACTTACTTTTTTGTGAATATCCTACCAATTGAAAGTATTGCATTTTAATTCCAAAGCTATTGATAAACATTGAAAAATTACATTTCTATCCCATTTATTCATTGTTATTATGTAGTATTTAATATA
>JAODPA010019396.1:0-13078 GCA_025585075.1 Nepenthes mirabilis | reverse complement strand
CTTTGCTGAATCATCCTAACGTGGCCTCCTCTTATAATGCATACTTAATTCTAATTTCATCCCCTCCTTTATGAAACTCATTCCTAACGTGCTGCTGAACCTGAGGGCTGCGCTTAATAACGTGTTGTGCTGTTGCCCCACCGATTCATCAGATTATTTTCTGTTAATCAAATTAATCAGATTATATTTCACATATACTAGTTTACCTAGCTTAATTAACTATTAATTAATGATAATTAGCATAATCATGAAACTCGATCATCACAATAAGGCTGAGAAATTGGCCAAATATCTTAAACTAGTTCACCTTTGCTAATGATGTCAGGTTTGAATTTGCAGTCAATAGGATGCTTGGTGGTCTCATAGCTAACTTTTCTTATTTTTTATTTGCTAGGGAAAACGAGTTCTCTGTGTAAGCAACTTTATCCCGAGAAGATATTTTAGCTTTCGAAGATCTTTTATATCAACTTTTCTATAAAGAGAATATCTTAATTCAATTATTCCTTTCAAATCATTTCCTGTAATAAATATAAATCAAGGTAATAAATTATATCATGCTACAATTTCCCTTCCTGCTAAACAGAGAGGAATTGGCCTTGCTTCTTGAAAAGCTCATACCAACTAGTGCATTATTAATTTTAGGATACCAGGATTGCAATGAGTTAAAGAACATATAAAGCTTTTCTATGCTTATAGACAAGTATAGTTCTTTAATATTTGATGGCCAGCAATATATCCTTATAAGCTTCCTCTTCTAAATCGCCTTGTAATGAGACATTATTAACATCCATTTGGAGTAAGGGCTAATCACAATTTGCTACTGCTGACATTAGTACTCTACGAATGCTCATTTTTGCCACTAGAGCAAATGATTCCTCTATTCCATAGGTTTGAGTTAAAAATCTTTTTCTACTAACCTAGTCTTATGACTTCCACTACTCCCATCACTATTATATTTAATATTATACACCCATTTGTAACTATGAGTTTTACCCCTTCGGGCAACTGAATTATATCCTACATGTGGTTTCTGTTAAGTGCTTTAATCTCCTCATTCATGGCTTTCCTCCAAAGGTTTTGAGAATTAGCTTCATAAATCTATTTGGTTCAATATTTTTGAAATAGAGCTTAGAAATGCATGGCGATTAGCAGAGAAATTTTGGTATGAAAAGTAATTCTTAATTGTGTAAGAGATAACAGGATATGTTTGAAGATCCCTTAATCTAAAGATGAATAAGAAATACAGCTGGTCCTACGTAAAGGCTGTGCAAGGTGGCCACAAGTTCTTAATGTTCTCCATCTCACCAACAATATCTTCACTTGTCATATTTTCGTTACTTTCAGTCCAGCTAGACTTGTTTACTTTCGTCATAGAACATTAGGATCAATTTCAGGTTGAGGAACAATATTTTGAACAAGCTACCCTGCAGTGCCATTATCAGAGGTGATGCGCCCTTGGTTCTTGGGTTGTTGTGCGGATTAGGGGACTTTCCATTCTTCCACTGCGGGTCGAATTGGAGCGGGTCCGGTCTCCGTCGCTATTAACCTGAAACTTGCACATCACAAACTATAAATAGGAGGTCAGAGGATGGTGGGAATTGATCCCACCGTATATCCTCCGAGACTCAACTCAGAAATCCTTCTCAGAGAATAGAAAGATGCTAGGAGGATGCGATGAATGCATATGTGTATATAGTGGGGGAGCGTTTGAATGCGCCTGCGGAGGGTGGCTTTAAGGTGCGTTCGCGGAGGACGGCTTAGAGGTGTGCTCGACAGAGGGGCAGTTTAGAGGTGCGCCTGCGGAGGACTGTTTAGAGGTGCGTTTGCGGAGGGCGGTTTAGAGGTGCTCCCGGTAGTGGGGCGGCTTACCGCAGAGGATGACTTAGAGGTGCGCTCGGCAGAAAGGCGGCTTAGAGGTGCGCCCGCGGAGGACGGTTTCGAGGTGCGCCCATGGAAGGCGCCTTTGAGGAGAAGGACTAAGTTGCACTGGTGAGTTAACGTTTTGGTTACCTGAGCGGAGGGTTGACTCTTAGACAGCGAGATCCTGACTCCGGGATAGAGGGATCGTGGCTCCAAGCTGGAGAAACTCGAAGAAGCTCCATGAGGCTCCAGATGGTTCAGAAAAGGGCGTATTTGTTGCTAGCTAATCTCCCACGAGAGCGGGATGGCAGCTAGGAGGCCACCAGCTCTCTTCCTGCTATGAGGCCTTTATCTCTCCTCCCGTTCAGAGACCAGTGGCCCTCTGCCGCCAGGAGTCTCTCAGCCCTCCTCTAGCACGGAGGCCATCGGCCCTCCGCCGTCAGGAGGCTTTCAGACCTCCTCCAACCCGGAGGCCATCGGCTCTCTACCGCTAGGAGGCTCTTAGCCCTCCTCATGATGGCTACCGCTACCCAGGGGCCCATTTAAAAGGTTTGTAAATTGAGCCCACAAACCAAGAGGCTCGCGAGGTTGATTTAACCTCAGGGACTAAGTTGACCCTATAGGTCCGATGATTTGGACCCATGTCCCTAGAGGTTTAAGAGGCTAAATTAGCCCAAGAGACATGAGGACAGTGATCCATGTCCCGAGAGGCCAAAGGGGCCGATTTGGTCCGAGAGGTTAAGTTGGCCTTAGAGGCCTGAGGGCATGGGCCAGCGTCCCGATAAGCCCAAACAAGCTAAATTAGCCTGAGAGATTGACTTAGCTTAAAAGGCTCGAGGATATTATAAGACGCCACATAATTGCCAATAAAGCCCCAAGGACATGGAACATAGGATACGACTCTAAAAGCTGAAAACTTCTTGCTAACCAAGCCCTTCCGGTGAAGGCCGAGTACATTCGCTACCAAAACGTCTACGGGCTAGGAAAAGGCCAAGAACCTTCATCAAGGACGCGGACGATGTGAGGTCTCGGATGGTACAAGCTCAGAGAGGGAGCGCGGTGCAACCAAGGACGCCAGCTCAGAGTTAACTCTTGCCAGAGCATGCACGATCTCTGTGACACGCAACTTGCTCATGGAATGATGGCTTCCGGCGCATGCGTGTGTGACATCTCACAAAGTTAGACTGCAAGCACGTCACTTCTCTGACACAACAGGGCAGACATGCATATTCAGTGGCCAGAGAACCTGTACACACTAAGTCACTTGGGTGCTCAACGTAGGACATCCCAGCCCCTATATAAACCTTCAATGCACCCCAAACAGAGGGGGCTGAATCTTAGTTTCTCACTAAAAGGCTAAGGCATACAAAAGAGAGAGAAATAGGTAGCTTTCTTCCCCTCAGTGTAATTAGTTTGCACCTGGAGAGCTTTGAGCTTCACACGTGCTCCGTTCCTTGTACTCATTCAACAGTATAGTGGAAGTTTGCCTAGACCCTGAGTCCGTGGTTTTTCCCTCATTCAGGAGATGGCTTTCCACGTAAAATCCCGTGCGTCATCCTCTTCTCCTCCTCTTTCTATCATATAGATCAAACTCACTAATCTAAGAAGATAACCAAACTGTCTTTGTGTTGTACGGATTCCATCTAAGTACTCCAAAAATCTAAGCGGTCTTTTGGACCTTCGTCCGTACGGTGGATGGAATACGAGGACGCAACATTGGCGCTATTTGTGGGAACTGACTAAAAGTTAGCTGTACACATTTTTCGGAAGTTTCCAAAAGAACTTTGGAAGTCAAAGATGATGAACAAATGGGCACAAACCAGTGCTCCCCTCCGAGGTGCAGCCTCGTGTGGCAACTGCCTTCCAACAGGCAGTACGATGGATGACTGTCCAAGCCTTTGTGTATAGGCATTGGCAGTAAAAATGGATGACCTTTCAAGAGTAGTCCAAACTCCCCTCTCAAAGCTGGATGAACAATTGAGGGGTGCGCCACCCAAAGCCTCTGAGGCTGTAGCAGCCCAGAAAAAGGGGAAAGGAAAAAAGCATCCCAAGAAGCAAGCTACCCAGTGTGAAGACCAAGGGACACAGGTTTCCATGAGCAATAAAGTCCCACGACGACTTGAAGGTCGGTTAGGTCCTCGAGTCCAAGAGAGCAGCCCAAAAAGGCCAGATCCTCCTCACTCCCATTGCAATCGAGAGGACATCTTTTAGGAGGGATCCTCTTGTAGAGGAATTTCCCAAAAAGAAAAGAGCCGTGCGGAGCAAAAATCTACGCAGGCTTCTCGCGAACTGAGGGATTACCTCAATGAGAAGAAGGCCACGACTCAACCCCAAACAAAGAAAAAACTTACAAAGATCTGAAAACGGATCTTCGGAGAAGGGGCCAGCAAAGCTGAGAGGCCTAAAGGTGAAGAGGAGTTCCATCCGAGGACGGTGGAAGGAAAAAGGAAGACCGGGGACCTTCAGGATCCCCGAAGATTATCAAAGCAGCGTGAGTCTGAGCAGGTTGATCAAAGGAAGTCCAAGCCTTCAAATTTGACTCCCTTGAACGACTCACGCGCCAAAATCCTAAAACAAATTTAGGGTGAAGAATTCCTGAAGCGGCCCAATGTGTTAAAGAACTCAGATGGGGGTGATCAGATATAGTACCATCACTACCATCACTGCCGAGGTCACAACACTGAGAGTTGTCGGACGCTACAAGTGGAGGTTGAAAGACTGGTCAGACAAGGCAACCTCAACCATTTCCTACAAAGACCCGAATAAATTTTCGGAAATGATGGAGCGGACCAGCCAAGAGGCGGAGTGTCATAAGCGTGACATCACCCAATCCAGATGACAGCGCGCAAAGGCTTCATGAAAGCCTAGACGTGCTCGAGGAAGTTTAAAGCATGACAAGGCAACGGACAGCCACGTACCAGTGGAGAGCGGTCGGATACGGCTAGAGTTAGGTAAAGGGACCGAGAATTTAAACCCACGAGGTCCACGAGGCTAATCTGGCCCAAAGGACAAAATTGGCACTAGAGGCTCAGGGATTTGGACCTACGTCCCAAGAGGCCTAAACTCGGTTGAGTCTGAGTGGCCCAAAATGTTGAACTTAAAACTTGGCACAACGTCAAACAACTCTAGGGGTTGGACTAAAAACTTAGAGGGCTTGAAACAGTAAGCATGCGATGACCCTAGAGGTAGTGTCTTCAGTCTAAGACGGTCAAAATGTTCAAACATTAAGCTAATATAAGACTAAGTTTTTTTAGTAGCATGTTATAGAAGAACTAAACACATAAGACAATTCAGAGAGAGATTGCAGCAAAGGATGAATTTCATTCATGCTTAAAAGTGTACAATGTACAACGTATATGCAAAAGAAAATATGTATACATGAACATAGCATTACAAATCTGCAATCCGCTCTCAAAAAGTCTAGGCTGAAGAGAGGCATCCTGCTACTAAAACCCTTGCGATCCGGAAGGCCATGCTTGACTAGACGATCCCGGCCGCCTAGAAGATTGAGGGTCACTTGATGACCCAGGCCGAGGAGAGCTGGGAAACGGCCTGCCTGAAAAGCCATACAAGTTTTTTGAACACATGGCACTGGCGTTTGGAGGATCAAACACAGCTGTAGGAAACCGTGGATGCAGCAATTCCATCACTCGGCGCCACAAGTTAATACCATCCCAATACTTGCCCTCCAGAGCAGGAGCTATGTCCGCGGCCCTTACTGAAGTCCTCAGCACTTCTTCCAGCTAAAGGTTCCTATCCCACAGCATCCTGTACTAGACTTGTTGGAGCCTCAATATGTCTTCAAGAGAAGCGATCTTTCCCTTGGCAACAGCAAGCTCGGCCTTCAAGCGTTTGTTGGCCTCAGCAAAGGCCCTTGAAGCTTCCAGTTCTGCATAAGCTTGGGCAGTTTCAGTAATGATTGTGCCAAAACCACCAGCCATCTCCTGAAGTTATGGAATTCAAGGCAAGACAGTGAGACATAGACAGGAGAAAACAGAGTCAAGGGCAACATGAAAAAGTACCTTGGCCACAAAAGAGCTCCCTGAAGCGCTCTCCTCTCCGGGGACCTCAGGCTCCTTGGGCCTTTTAACCGCAGCCTCCTGCACCACAGAAATCTCAGCCCTGGCCTCAGGCGCAGAAGCAGCAACATCCAAGACTGGGGGCTCAACCGTTTCAGCATGATCGTCGGCCTCAGCCTGGGCTTCCCTTGGACGTGAAGTCCTTGCGTCGTCCTCGACCAGAGACTCCTCATGGGCCGCAGGCGGAATCACCATCGGGCTATAAACTTGGATTTTAAGGCATGGGGGCTCGACAGTCTCTACAACAAGTGGCTCTGCAGATCGATCTTCCTCGATTTCAGCAACCTCGGTGATCGTCGTCCTTGTTGTCATCATTGTTGCTTCTTCGGCCAGAGTCGCACCAGCCTCCCTCGCATCATGTCCCACGACGGTATCCTTGGGAGGATTATCAATCCACTTTGAAACCTCCCTAGTAAACTTAGATGGAATGTCAAGAAAGGGCTCATCAATGGGAGGATGGACAGTAGGGAGATCCGCGGACTGGCCAGCAGATTTAGAAGGCCGACTAGAGGACTCAGCAAAAGTTGAAGGTCCGAGACCTTCTGTCTCTCGGACAAGCTGTGCAACCGAAGTCCCCAGCCTCCTCACAAGAGGCGCAATCACAACATCGTCATCATCGGACGAAGAGTACTCAATAATGGTCACTGGATGTTTTGAAGTCTCGGTCCGACGACTCTTCCTTTGCCGCTCGGACGGTTCCTCTATTCTCAAACTCTTCTTCTTGGCCGAGCGGTCGGTGTGGGCGCCAAAGTCCTCAAACTAAGGCCCCCACTTGGCCTTAGCCAAGTTCTCAGGCCTCAATCACTTGTTCTCCCTGTTCTCACTAAAGCTAAGGAGGTTAGACTGTTCGAGGACAACGATATTGTTCACTAGTCCCCTCTCCTGAGGCGTAGTGTCTTGGCTGAATTTGGGGTCAACATTTCCCTAACTATTAGGGACATCCCAAATCCTACGAACCGCCAAGAAAAGGAATTTGTCTTTCCACCTCTTGGTGGAATCAGGGTTGCCATGACTCATCGCCACGAATTCAAGGCGTGGGGTAATGGCAATCCAATCTTGGTTTTGTGTGAACCTTAAAATCACTTTTACAGCCAAAGACTCAAAAGTTTTATCATCGCAATAAGCGAAAATGCAGGGGGAAAAAAGGTACCTTACTGCGTTTGGCTAAAGGTGGGCAATAGGGACCTTGAGGTCCTTCATGATATGGACAAAGAGTTTGGATATATTTGTCTTCACTTGATTTTTACAAAAGATATCTTGATTTTACCTTAAATATTCGTTCTCCTTTCTCTCTCTTCTTCTATTTCTTTTCCTCTTCTCTTTCTTCCTATTCTCTCAAAAGTTTTGCTCAAATAAGCTGAAATCGAGCAGTAGGCCTATATATAGAAAATGAGCTCATGTGTGCCGATTAGGCATGAATCAGGCAATGAGGCATAATTTGTACTGTGCATAAATGCAAATCAAACACCAACATTCTGTCTCAAATATACATGCACGCTGCTACACCTCAAGCGCATACATTGTGCCTAAAACACACTCATGCATGGATTAGATGCTGGTAAGATGCCGCTCAACTTGACTTTTTCCTGTTCGAAACTTAATTTTTGATCTAGGACTTTAATTAACATAAAAAATTTATCACGTTAATTAAATTAATCATCATTAAAATATTATTTTAGGATTCATACTTTACATTTCTCTCTTATAAAAATTTCATCTTCAAAATTTCACATACCTGAATGAAGAAACAAATGTGGATATTTTTTTTCGGATCCTATCTTCTCTCTCCCAGGTTACTTTTTTCAAAGGAGTGATTTCTCCATAAAATTTTCACCAATGGAATTACCTTCGTCCAGAGTACTTGATCTCATCTCCCTAAAATGTGAATCGGTTCTTCAATATATGATAACTCTCTATTAATCTTCAATGGTTCACGTTCAATAACATGTGAAGGGTCATGGACATTTTTGTGAAATATCAACATATAAAAAACATTATGGATATTCTCTAAACGTGAGGCCAAAACTAATTGATACGCCACCTCTATGTGCCTCTCTAGAATATTAAAAGGGCCTAATAAATCTCGGCCTTAGTTTTCTTTCAAGTCCATATAGAGAGACTCGATTCGTTGGAGATATATTCAAAAAACACGTGATCACTGACTTTAAAGCTTAACTTTGACCTTCTACTGTATAATTCTTCTGCTAGCTTTGAGTAATTTTAAGTCAATCTTGGATCAAGTGAATCTTATCGGATGTCTTTTGAATCACTTTGGTCCAAAGAGTCTCTTATCTATGATTTCCTCCCAGTGGATTCGGTAATGACATTTTCTTCTATACATTGCTTTAGAAAATGCCATGTTAGTAATTATTGTGGGAGGCAAACTTGGCTAGTGGCAAGTACTCATCCTAATTCCCATTCATTTCCGATGGTAAAACCCTCAACATATCCTCCAAAATTTAGATAGTTTGTTCCGATTGTTTATCCGTTTGGGAATAATAAGTTGTGCTAAACTTCATGTTAGTGTCCAACTCCCAATGCGAACTTTTACAAAATTTAGAAACAAATCTCGGGTTTCAATTTGCTATGATAAAGTTGGTATCTCATGAAATCTCACTACTTCATTAATATACAATATTGCCAAATAGTCCCTTGAGAATGTTATCTGAATAGTAATAAAATGGGCTTACTTGGTTAGCTGATCAATGATCACCAAGTTGCATCATGATTTTTTGACGTCTTAGGCAAACCTATTATAAAATCTATCAATATATGCTCCCAATTCCTGTTAGGGGTTGGTATAGGTTGCAAAACATCCGGTGGCTTCTTATTTTAGGCCTTTACTTGTTGATAGATCACACATCTTTTTACATAGGTTGCGAATTTTTTTTTCATATTGTGCCATCAGAAGATTTTTTTCAAATCTTGGTTATCTCATGAAATCTCACTACTTCATTAATATACAATCTTGCCAAATAGTCCCTTAAGAATATTATCTGAACTGTAATAAAATGGGTTTACTTGATTAGCTGATCAATGATCACCCAAGTTGCGTCATGATTTTTTAACGTCATAGGCAAACCTATTATTGCGTCATCGGATCCTTACTCTGATAGAGATGAGAATCCGACAGCAACACCAATTAGTGCTCGTGCAAAAAGGAAAGAGATTGAGTACGAGGACTGATACACAGAGAATTTTTGCGTGAAAAATTTCCTCTTGATTGAGAAGGAAAAACTACAGGACTTGGATCCGAGAATTACTTCCACTATCTTGTGTTTGATTACAAAGAGGCTACAAAATGTGCTTAAGTACAATAGGCTGAGGACTAAGTGTATAGAAACTCTTAGGAGTTACTCTTACAACACGAGCCTCTCTTTTATCTTTTCTCTTTCTCTATTAAGGCTAACAAGAGTAAATATTGGGATCCTTTATTTGGTAAACAGTTAATATATTTATAGTGATTGAGCTTCCCGTTGAGAGGAACCCACATGGGGTTGGCGTGCGCTAGGGATCTTGCCACCAACTCTGCAAATCTCTTTTGCCGTGTCAAGAAAGTTGCATGCACGCCCGCTTGGTGTGACATTTCCTCCACAGGGTCGCGTAATCTGCTGGCCATCATTTCTTTTGCAGTCTGACAGGATCAGCTACCAAATTTCTGGCACGCTGACTTTGTAGACGGGGCGGCGTCCGAGACCCATCTTGAGTCCATGGGCCTAAGTGGACTTTGAGTCCACTATGCCATGTGGGCCGGTTCTAGCGCCTGGACCTCTTGGGCCCCTGTGATATCAGGGCCCAACTCTAGGGAAATAGATTTTAAAGTGGACCTTAGGTATTAGTACCCATCATCTATTATAAAATCTATCAATATATGCTCCCAGTTCCTGCTAGGAATTGGTATAGGTTGCAAAACATCCAATGGTTTATTATGTTCGGCCTTTACTTGTTGATAGATCACACATCTTTTTACATGGGCCGTGATTTTTGTCTTCATGTTGTGCTATCAAAAGATCTTTTTCAAATCTTGGTACATCTTATTAATTTTTGGGTAGATAATGTACTTCGAGCAGTGAGCCTCATTCAAGATTTCTTTCTTTAATTCTTCAATACTAGGTACACATATCCTATCTTGAAATCTCAAGACTATAAGTTTGGATATTAAAATCAGCCATTGACTCTCTATTCAAATATCCAACTATGTCCACTAAAAATGGATCGCTCACTTGCATTCCTTTAATTTTCTATATTATCTCTAGTTGTATCTAAAAGTATTATAAAATCATTCGCGCATGTTGGAATGCCTCTTGATGTCACATTCTTTTATACAATCTAGCATATCAATTTCCCTAAATTTCAAGTGGGCCATTAAGTTTGTTGTTTTACGGTTCAAGGTGTCTGCCATGACATTAGCTTTCCCCAATTGATAATGGATAATGAATATCACAATTATAGTCCATCAAAATATCCATCCAACCCCTTTGTCTTATATACAGTTTTTTTTAGAGAACAAGTATTTTAAATTCATGTGATCCGAATACACCAAAAATCTTTCTCCATAAAGATAATGCTTTCAAATTTTCAACAAAAAAAATCACTGCTGCTAACTTTAAGTCGTGTGTCGGGTAGTTTTTTTTATACGTCTTTAATTGTCTTGACTTATACGCAATTATCCTCCCATGTTGTATTAGCACACGCCCCAATCTATTCTTCGACACATTATAGTAAACCACAAATCCCCCATATCTTTCCGTGATCACTAAGATCGAGACGATTGTTAGGTGATCCTTTAACTCCTAAAAACTTCTTTCACATTGTTCAATCTTTAAAATTTCACATTTTTGTGAGTCAAGTGGGTCAAAGGCATTATAATCTTCAAAAAATTTCCCGGAAACCTTCTATAATAGCCTATCATCCCAAGAAAACTTCAAACTTTTGTTATGGTTGTTGGTCAACTCCAATTATTATAGCTTCAATTTGTTTAGAATCGATTGAAATGTCTTTCTTTGAAATCACGTAGCCAAAAAAAGTTATTTATTTTAGCCATTATTCACACTTCTTCAACTTTATATGTAACATTCTCTCCCGAAGTGTTTGCAAGGTAATCCTCAAATGCATTTCATACTCATAACTTTTCGAGTTGATTAAAATATCATCAATAAATATCACTACAAATTTGTCGATGTAGGGTTGAAAAATCCTATTCATCAAATCTATCAATATTGCAGGGGCGCAAGGTAATTCAAATGGCATGACAAAAAACTTATAATGTCCATATCTTGTTCGAAAAATTGTCATCATCACATCCTTCTTACTCCTTAATTGATAATAACTCGATCGTAAATCAATATTTGAAAATACTTATGCTCATTGTAATTGATAAATAGGTCATTTATAATCGATGACGGGTACTTATTCTTGATGATTATCTTGTTATTCACAAGATATTGGTGCATAGCCTCATAGACTCATCTTTTTTATTCACAAACAATATCGCTGCATCCCAAGATGACACACAGTCTAATAAAGTCTTTCTCTAATAATTCTTGCAATTATTTTTTTTTACTCTTTTAATTCTAATGGTGCCATTCTATACAGAGTTTTGGACACTGGTGCCACTCTTAGCATTATCTTTATCTTGAACTCTATCTCCTAATTCAGCAGCAGACCTGAAAGATCCCTAAAAAAAAATATCCTCAAATTCTTTCACCATAGGGATCTTTTCTACCGTAACATTGTGGCTCCCAATAGTGGTCACATAAGTTAAGTATACTTGGCACCCACCTCTTATCAAATAATATGTATGTATGGCCGAAATCATATAGGTTGATTGTTTTGGTTTTATCCCTTGAAAATAAATAGGTTCCTAACTCAAAATCATAAAATAATCTCCTTATGGAAACAATTCACATTAGTATAATAATATGCCAACCAATCCGTGTTTAAGATTATATTGAAATCATGTATTCCTAATAAAACCAAATCTACAACTAAATCAAGCCCATTCACCCAAATTATAAATATCAGGTACATAGGTTACGAAAGATAACCCTATACGTATTGATATCACTAATGAAAAATTCATGATCCTAGGGGGTGATAACAAGTGACACACAAACTTTGGAAATACAAATGGGTGTGTAGATCTGGGATACAACAAAATATTTGCAAAATTCTCAAAAATCATGAGTTTACATTTAACCACCGATGGAGATGCATTTGTATATTGGGTTGTCACCGCAAAAGCTCTCTCGATACGCTTAGCTTTCTTGCCATTTGCCTCAAAGGGTAAGGGCAATCTTTAATAATATGATCAAATTGGCCACAGTCGTAGCATGCCTTCGATTGCTTGAGGTAGGGCCTCCCACCATATCTTTTCGTAATGTGAGCACACAAGATTTGATTTCTGTGAGCTTGCTATGCCCTGAAATTTAGCTCCTTTATTTCCTTTATCCAAAGACTTCAATCTTTTGTGGGATCATCCCAACCCTAAGTTTTGGTCTCCTCGGCTTACAGTATTTTTTTCAAAGAACTTTTTCCTCTCTAATTTTTATTCATACAATAAAACTCAATCTAACACTTCACGGTATGTCCTTAGTCTTAAAGTCACCAATTGCTTGTAAATGGTGTCATTCAACCATTGCAGGAATTTCCTTGCCCTTCTCGTCTCATCCAAGATAAAGTGGGGAGTATAATGAGTTAGCTTAGTAAAATTGGCATCATACTTTACCACAGTCCTATTCTCTTGCTTCAGTCTTGCAAACTCATCTTCTATTTATTCCATTAGACTTATAAGAAAATATTTCTCCAGAAATACCTCTAATAACACACTCCACGAGATTTGCTTATTTTTCAACCCTAGAATACTCTTTTTCACAACCCACTAGTGATCCGCTTCCCTGTTAAGTTTATAGGAGGCAAACTTCACCTTGTCTTCCTCAAAGCAATTTATTACTTTGATGACTTTGTCGATCCTTCGGATCCATATCTCCTCCTTTGTTGGATTAGGATCACCAAAAAACTCCGGTACTTGTTCATTGGTAAAACAATTGTATGTCGTCAATGCCACCCATTGATTTACGACAACCGACTTTGGATTTTGTGGTCTCTTTTCCATCCTGTCCATCATGTCTGCCATTCTA
>JAODPA010019385.1:0-13079 GCA_025585075.1 Nepenthes mirabilis | reverse complement strand
AGTGCTAAATAATAGTAAGCAACATTACCCATGGATACAGAGCACATGGGTTGCCATTCATACTGGCTTAATTTGTATTTGATTTGTTTTAAAGTTATCGAAATTATGTATAACCCTTCCTCAAACTAGTCTTTAAATAATTGGAATTTAAATTTGATGTATGATTTGTAACTTTACATTGATTGATATTAGATTTTGCTTTGGATTTGGAATTTGAATTTGGATTTGAAATTTGCCTATTTTGTCCTCAGTTAGGTATTAATATGTCTCGTACAAATAATTTTAATTATATATTTTGATCCAAACCTTTGAACTATTTGTTATGACGCTACTTCAATTTTTACACACGTTATTGAATCATCTGATTATCAGATTTTGCCTCAAATTACAAGCTAATCGTGCCTTGGATTTGGATTGAACTCGGACTCGGACTTGGACTTTAGATTGGACTCAGAATTGGCTATTTGCATATTGGAATCGGTTTAAATCACTTATATTTTATTTATATATATATTTACGTCCCGATGAGTATTGTTTTCTGATTTGGAAATTTGTTTGGGATATAGATATTTGATTTAAGTACGAGACCACCACTGAATTTTAAATTTTAAATTTCTAATGGATTTATTTTATCGGTAATTTAAAATTATTTTGTCATTTGAATGAAATGTCATCTATCTGACATTCCTTCTAATTTATTAGACTTCTTTTATTTAAATATAATACTTGTTGAACGCTTGGCTCATATTTTCTATTTTGTCCCTCCAAAGTAGAAGGTTCGAATGCACAATAGGAGTCAGGACATGATCCGTCAACTATTCGTCCAATTTGGTGAGTTCTAATCTCATTATGGCTTAATTTGACAATTAATATGATTGAATTATGAAATTTACCAGATGCAACCCGCAGTAACGGGTAACTTTTTTGAATGTATTTTTTTGAGCCCTCTATAAATATACTCCTTATTTTCAGTTGTCTTAATTTAAAATACTGCATTTTGGAGCGCCCCTCTTAAGAGAAATTCTTCTCTTACTTTATTATTCTTACTCAAATTGAGAAAACAGAAACTACATCGTCGTGCTTCATATTTTAACGATTTTTCTCATCATCTCTCTTTACTGATTTAATACTCCTGCCCTTTTACCTTCGGTGGAGATGTCGATACGTTGAAAAAAGAGATCCGATCGTGTTCATTACTTCAAGTGGTTCAAGCGAAAAGATTGACGTGAAGATCGAAAGGTGTCATATTCTATTACTGCAGGCAAATATAAGGAGTTTCTTGGTAGGGATCACAAGACGGGAGTAAGTCGATTAGGTTAGCGTGTTGTTACCACCCGATCTATAAGTTAATTTTTATAGTGTATTTCTTCCCTAACCGTTGAAGCCCGAATGATATTTTTCGATTACCATGGATATCAAATTTTTACTTCGTCACCAAAAATTATATCTTTTTATTACTTATTATCATATATATTTCTTATACTTATTATTATTGTTGGCATGTAAAAATAAATATTCATTACATGCATTGAATATTTAATTTTGTACTACTTTCGCTAGGGGTTGAAATATTATTGTGCAATTTGAGACGAAACGTTCATTTTTAATTGGTATCAGAGACTTACCCCGGTCCATAACCCCAAAATCTAGATGTATACTAGTGGATCTCTAACTGTGCCTCCCTTCTTTAATGGGATTAATTATGCATATTGGAAGGTTTGTATGAGAGTATTTCTCAAATCGATGGATGAGCGTATGTAGGCTAATACCCAAATTGGATGGATTCCACTCAAAAGTGGTGATGGACTAAAACTTTTATCTTTGTGGTCAAAAGAAGAACTTAATACTTGTAATTATAACAGTTTGGGTTTATATGCTATATTTATGGTTGTGCCACCCGAAAAATTTAAGTGTGTTAGAGATATCTGTCTAATTGGTATATTTCGTGACCATATGCATTATTATATCAATATCAGGTTGAGGGTTGTTGGGTTACAGTCCGTTTTGTCCGTTCCGTCGTCTAGTCGCTCGAGCCGTCCGAAGCCTCCGCGCCCGCCTTGAGCTCACTACCCGCTTGAGCTTAAATTCCAGAATGTCCCGCGCCCGCCTAGTGCTCGCTACCCTCTCGAGCCTAAAATTCAGAATGTACCCCGCTTGCCAGGCGCTTAATACCCGTTCGAACCAAAAATCCAGAATGGTGCCCGCTCGCTGCTCGCCTTCTGGCCGCTCGAGCGCCGGTCCAATGAGCAATTTTTTAAACAAAAATTTGGAGCCCTCTATAAATACATACCTTATGGTTTTTGAAACCTTAAGCACGCCAGAGCCTCTGTTGATATCTTATGGAACTGTTAAACTTGAGAAGAAAGTCTTTCACGTTTCATTGATTTAGCTTCTCTTGAGAACTTGAGAAAACCAAAAGTTATAACTTTGAACTCCATGTTTTAAAGAGTTTTCTCATCACTTTTTCTTTTCCATTCAAACTTTTGTATCCTTCTACCTTTGTTGGAGACGTAGGTACGTTGAAGAAGGAGACTCGATCGTGATCGGCAATTCAAGTGGTTCGAGGAAAGATTGACGTGAAGACCGGAAGAGGTTCGGTTCCGTTGCCGTGGGCAAATCCAAGGAGTTCCTTGGTAAGGATCAGATGACTGGAGTAAGTCGGCTAGGTTAGCACGTCGTTACCACCCGGTCTGTAAGTTAATTTTCATAGTGTATTGCTTCCCTGGCCGTTGAAGCCCGGAGTATTTTTCTCGATTACCGTGAGTATCGAGTTTTCACTTCGTCACCAAAAATCGTGTCTTTATCATTATTGCTCATCATTATTTATATTGTGCATGCTTTTTATCTCGTTAACATTGAAAAAGCACTTTTTGGTGCTTTCGTGAACAATCAAGTTTCGACCCCGAAAATTATAGCGGAAGCAAAAATAAATAAATATCCGATACATATAAAGGATATTTATTTCTAGATGCTAACAAGACAACAAGTATGCATAATATATATAACGATAAACAATAATAATAATGGCGTGATTTTTGATAACGAAGTGAAAACTCGATACTCACGGTATCGAGAAAAATACTCCGGGCTTCAACGGCCAGGGAAGCAATGCACTATAAAAATCAACTTACAGATCGGGTGGTAACGACGCGCTAACCTAGCCAACTTACTCCCGTCACGTGATCCCTACCAAGGAACTCCTTGTATTTGCCTGCGACAACGGAATCAGACTCCTTCCGATTTTCACGTCAATCTTCCCTCTTGGGCCACTTGAATTGCCAACCACGATTGGATCTCCTTCTTCACGAACCAACATCTCCAACGCAGGTAGAAGGATGAAAATTTGAATAGAAAAAGCAGAAAAAAATGGTGAGAAAAACTCTTTAGAATATGAAGTACAAAGATATGTCTTTTGGTTTTCTCAAGAGAAGCTAAATCAGTGAAGCATGTAAGGCTTTCTTCTCAAGTTTAATTGCTCCACAAGATGTCCAGAGAGGCTGTGGCGTGCTTAGGGTTTCAAGAAAATAAGGTATGAATTTATAGTGGAGCCAAAAATGCGTTCAAAAATTCTGTCTGTTGGACCGCCGCTCGAGCTGAGCTCGAGTGCGCAGCGGGCGGCCGAAGGGTTTCATGAGAAATCCTGCGGGCGCTCGAGCGGTCAGAGGGCAAGCAGCGAGCGCGCACCCTACTGGAATTTCGGCTCGAGCGGCTATCGAGCGACAGGTGAGCGGGCTGCATACTGGTTTTTCGGCTCAAGCGGTTAGCAAGCTCCAAGCGGGCGCGGGGGCAGAGCGGATAAAATGGACTTTAACGGACTTTAACCCAACAACTCACAACCCGACATAAATACACTAATACATATGGTCACGGAATATGCCAATTAAACAAATGTCTCTAGCAAACATCTAATACTAAATATTCTTTACATGTATTGGATATTTATTATTATTTTTTTGCTTCCGCTATATTATTTATCGGGGTCGAAACTTGAGTGTATCTCGTGAGTACAAAAAGTACTTTTTCAATTGGTATCATAGACTTACCCCGATCTGTGACCCCCAATCTAGATGTATACGAGTGGATCACTCTCCGTTCCTTCCTTCTTTGATGTGAGTAACTATGCCTATTAGAAGGTCCGGATGAGAGCCTTCCTAAAATCTCTAGATGAGCGTGTTTGGGCAAGTACCCAAGTTGGGTGGACTCCACCCACTAGTTCCAGTGGTAACGAACCAAAAGTCTTATCTTCATGGACCAAAGAGGAACTCAATGCATGTAATTAGAACAGTAAGGGATTACATGCTATTTTTATGGCTGTATCTCCCAATAAATTTAAACAAATTTTAATGTGTAAGACTTCTAAAGATGCGTGAGACATCTTAGAAATTACTCATGAAGGCACGAAACTAGTTTAAAATTTCAAATTATAAATGCTCACCACTAGATTCGAAGAAATAAAAAAAAATGATTAGACCTTTGATGAGTTCTATGTTGAATTAAATGATATTGTAAACTCTACATTTAATTGAGGAGAACGAATCCCTGAGAACAAAATTATTAGAAAAGTTCTTAGGTCACTTCCTGAACAGTTTAGACCTAAGGTCACTGCTATTGAAGAGAGCAAAGACCTTGATAAAATAAAGATCGAAGAACTTGTAGAATCTCTACAAACTTATGAGCACACATTGCCACAATCAAAGAAGAATAAATCACTTGCTCTAAAATCAAGAAGGGAAGAGCAAAACCGAGATTCTGATGAAGAATCGTGTAACGATGGCGAATTTTCCTCATTTGTTAAGAATTTTAAAAAGTTTTTAAAGACAAATAAATCTTCCTCGAACAAATCTGATGACAAACGTTCCCCTAAATTGGAGAAGAAAAACCGACGTGAACATAAGGACTCCAAATCGAAAACTTCCCAAGGAGTTCAATGCCATGAGTGTAAAGGTTTTGGTCACTATCATGCTGAATGTCCTAACTTTAAACGCCAACAAGGTCAAACCTTTAAAGCTAATGTGACATTAAGTGATGACGAAGAAGAAGATGGTGAAAAATGTTCTGAAGATAGCCCTGTCAAGTATATGACTTTTATGACCTCCATGTGTGGCAATTCAGCAGAAAATATTAATCAATCTGATAACTCTGTGGATCAGTCCGAAGTTGAATTTGATGGCCTTCAAGAAGCATATGACAAATTTTTTAGGGAATGCTTAAAAGTAAAGAAACAAAATAAAACCATAAACAGTAGGGTCCTTGAGTTGGAACAAGAAAAATTAGTTCATCAATCTGAGTTAGATTCTAAAATCCAAGAAATTGAGAATTTAAAAGTCTCATTTGCTAAGCAACTCACAACTTTAGAACCTGAACTTGAGGCTTCTCGAGAAGATTTAAAATAATTCTTGAATGGGTCCACAAAATTAGATCATATGCTCAGGTTGGAAAAAATTGGTGGAAATAAACAGGGTTTGGGGTATGTTGCAAATATTATTCAAAATAACGTAAAACCTAAAACTATATTTATTCCCGCCATGAATATTTCAAACCAACATGTCATCACACCCAAAGTCATTAAGACCGTGCCTCAACGTGTGAATAACAGATTTGGCTCAACTAATCTACATAATCACACTGCTATGAACAATTTTCCATACCTAAGTTTGTGCCCACCTCTTATGCGTGTGAAAAAGATGGTCACATTCGTCCACGATACTATACCATGAATCTTTTGCACAACCAAAGATCAAGGTTAAAAATAAATAGACTTGTTGATCACATTCAGCAATTGGATGCACAAGTTAAAAGGTTGAATGTAAAAGTGAATTCCGTACGATAAGTCTGGGTTAAGAAAAATGAGTTACATTACCCCTTGGCCATTCGTGATAAAAAGGGGGAGACTTGATTCATTTATGGTAGGGGAGATTTGGGGAGATTTGGGGCACTTCGTTATTTATGTTAGGGGGCGACGTGTTATATGTTATTTTCATATAAAGGGAAATTACGAAAAATGTTATTACAGTTAGGGGGAGTCTTTTCGTTAGGGGGAGACTCGTTATATGTTATTTTCGCTTCAGTCAGTACTGCTAGTATCTCATATTTACTTACAGTGCATGTTGTTCTCCCTTATTAAATTCTGTCTTGTTGGTACTAACCTGCTTGTCCAGGCAATTTAGTTACACAGTCAATACAGCTATCATCACATTGCCGCAGCAATTCTAGGATAACTGTTTACATTTTTTTTGTGTCTATTATGTATCACTAGGCGTAGGTTTTTATATACACGGGTTCTATCTTGGTGGTGTCTGAACCCGTGATTTACTTGTATTTATTTATTTTTTGAGTTTTGTCACGGAATTGTCAAAGGGAGAGATTGTTAGATACATCTGTCTAATTGACATATTTTGTAACCATATGCATTATTATATCAATGTCGGGTTGAGGGTTGTTGGGCTACAGTCCATTTTATCCGTTCCGTTGTCTAGTCGCTCGAGCCGTCCGAAGCTCCGCGCCCACCTGGAGGTCGCTACCCACTGGAGCTTAAATTCCAGAATGTCCCGCGCCTGCCTGGCGCTCGCTACCCGCTCGAGCCTAAGATCTAGAATATACCCCGCTCGCCAGGCGCTCAATACCCGCTCGAGCCGAAAATCCAGAATGGTGCCCGCTCGCTGCTCACCTTCTGGCCGCTTGAGCGCACTCAGGGTTTCTCACGAAACCCTCCGTGCGCCCGCCGCAGCAACGGGCAATTTTTTAAACAAAAATTTGGAGGCCTCTATAAATAATACCTTATGGTTTTTGAAACCCTAAGCACGCCAGACCCTCTGTTGTTATCTTGTGGAGCCGTTAAACTTGAGAAGAAAGTCTTTCATGTTTCATTGATTTAGCTTCTCTTGAGAACTTGAGAAAACCAAAAGTTACAACTTTGAACTCCATATTTTAAAGAGTTTTCTCTTCACTTTTCCTTTTCCATTCAAACTTTTGTATCCTTTTACCTTCGTTGGAGATGTAGGTGCGTTGAAGAAGGAGACTCAATTGTGATCGGCAATTCAAGTGGTTCGAGAAAAGATTGACGTGAAGACCGGAAGGGATCCGATTCCGATGCCGCGGGCAAATTCAAGGAGTTCCTTGGTAGGGATCACATGATTGGAGTAAGTCGGCTAGGTTAGCACGTCGTTACCACCCGGTCTGTAAGTTGATTTTCATAGTGTATTGCTTGCCTGGCCATTGAAGCCCGGAGTGTTTTTCTCGATTATCGTGGGTATCGAGTTTTCACTTCGTCACCAAAAATCGTATCTTTATCATTATTGCTCATCGTTATTTATATTGTGCATGCTTGTTATCTCGTTAGCATCTAGCACTAAATATCCTTTACGTGTATTGGATATTTATTATTATTATTTTGCTTCCGCTATATTATTTATCGGGGTCGAAACTTGACTGTATCTCGTGAGCACAAAAAGTGCTTTTTCAAAGTGAATTTCTATATGTGAGACATCGAAAAAAGTTTGGGACATTCTTAAAATTACCCACAAAGGTACTAAATTGATTAAAAATTTAATATTATAAATGCTTACCATTAGATTCGAAGAAATACGAATAAAAGATGACGAGACACTTGATGAATTCTATACATAATTAAATGATATTGTGAATTTTAATTTAATTTAGGAGAACGAATCCCCAAAAATAAAATTGTTAAAAAAGTTCTTAGATCACTCCCCAAACGATTTAAATCTAAAATCACCGCTATTGAAGAAAATAAAGACCTTGATAAAATGAAGATCAAAAAAACTTATAGGATCCTTTCAGACTTATGAGCACACACACTTCCACAGTCAAGAAAAATAAATCGATTGCTCTAAAATCAGTTAGAGAAGAGAGAAACCGAGACTCCAATAAAGAATTATGCAGCGATGACGATTTTTTCTTATTTGTTAAGAACTTTAAAAAATTCTTAAAGAATAATAAATCTTCATCAGACAAATCAAATACAGATTTAAAAAGATCTCCTAAATCTGGGAAGAAAGACCGACATGAATTTAAAGAATTCAAATCGAAAAATACCTAGTGTTTAATGCCTTGAGTGTAAAGGTTTTGATCATTATTGTGCTGAATACCCGAACCTTAAACGCCAACAAGGTCAAGCTTTAAAACTAATATGATTTTAAGCGATGACGAAAAAAAAGAGGTTGAAAAATGCTCTGAAGTTGGCCCTGTCAAATACATGGCCTTTATGACCTCAATATGTGAGAATGATGAACATTTAGAAGCAAGTCTTAAACTGTCCGATGACTCTGAGAATGAATCAGAATTTGAACTGTATGACCTTCAAGATGCTTATGATAAATTGTTTAAAGAACGCCTTCAAAGTAAGAAAATGAATGTGTCATTAAAGCACAGATTGACTAAAATGGAAAAGAAATTAGATTTCAAATCTGAGTTAAATACAAAAGTTTAAAAAGTTGAGAACTTAAAAAGTTCTTTTACTGAAAAAATCACAACTCTTGAATTTGATCTAGAGGCTGCTCGAAATGATTTAAAGCAATTTTTCAATTGGGTCTAAAAAATTAGACCATATGCTCAGCTTAGGAAAAATCAGAGGAAATAAAATCGGATAGGGTTACTTAGAAAATTCCTTAAATACCAATGTTAAATCTAGAATTATTTTTGTCCCGCCTACGTCCATCCCAAGACAAAGCAACACATCGTCTATCCATACTAATCAATTGTTAAGAGTTTTCCCAGAATATTAGGTCAAGTCACAAACCGATGGCAAACAAAGCTGTGGTTCTAGGATCAGTACTCCATTCGTCCCAACATGTCATAGGTGCGGCATAATTAGTCATATTCGTCCTTACTGTCCTGTTACATCGCGTCATAATAAATCTTGGCAAAACTCTAAGATAGAGTATCTAATTCACCACATCTAATATCTAAATGATCAAGTGATAAACTTAAGTAACACCATAAAATATGGTAAAAAATTGTGGATCAAGAAGAGCGAGCTCCATTACTCTTTGGTCATTTGTGACAAAAAATGGGGGTAGATTTCTATTCTTCGGAGAGATTGTTCCTATTATGGGGAGTTAAATAAATTCTTTTCAAAGGGGGAGACCATTTCTGTTATTTTTGGTAGGAGGAGACAATATTACTATTATTAGGGGGAGATATTATTATTTTTGTGAGGGGGAGCTATTATTATTTTTGTGAAAGGGTGTTCTTCTTTTATTTTTGTTGCTACATGTTGTCTTCTTTGTTTATTGCTACCGTCATATTATATTATCTTATATTATACTATTTGTACTAATCATGTTTGATTAGGCACTACAGTTATAGTACCGGCGCCGCAATCACAGCATCGACACAATAGTGCTAGTACAAATTTTTACGTTTACTTATTGACACAACAATGTCTTTAAAGCACATATTGACTAAACTGAAAAAAAAATTAGATTTTAAATTTGAGTTAGATACAAAAGTTTAAGAAGTTGAGAACTTGAAAAGTTCTTTTACTAAAAAAATCATAACTTTTAAATCTGATCTAGAGGCTGCTCGAAATAATTTGAAATAATTTTCAATTTGGTCTAAAAAATTGGATTATGTGCTCGGCTTAGGAAAAATCAGAGGAAATAAAACCGAGTTGGGATACTCTAAAAATTCTTTAAATGCCAACGTTAAATCCCAAGACAAAGTAGCACATCGTCTGCCTATATTGATCAATCGTTAAGAATTTTCCTAGAACATTGGGTCAAGTCACAAACCGATGGCAAACAAAGGTGTGGTTCTGGCATCAATACTCCATTCGTCCCAATATGTCATGTGTGGTGTCCAACATAGGATCGGGAGGTGAACGAAGCATGCCTTTATAAGGATGTGAAGACTTTTTCCTTGTAGACGCATTTTGGGGCAATGGACTCCGTCTGCTAGGAACAAAATCGTGTAGGCCGCGTGTTGGCTTGAGACGCTGTGAAGTTCTCCCGGCCCAAAGCGGACAATATCTACATACGGGTGACCCAATGACGTTATAAATTGTATCAGAGTCGAGGCCCGATTCGGTATGCCAGCACAGACTCTAGGCTCCCTAAGGGAGGTGGATTGTGGTATCCCACATCAGATGAGGAGGTCAACGAAGCATGTGGAAACTTTTCCCTTATAAACGTGTTTTGGGGGTGGTGGATTCCGTCTTCCAGGAACAAAACTGTGCGGGTCACGTGTTGGCTTGAGACGCTGTGAAGTTCTCTCGGCCCAAAGTGGATAATATCTATATGCGGGTGACCCGGGGACGTTACATCAATGGTGCGGCATAATTGGCCATATTCATCCTTACTGCCTTGTTACATCGCGTCATAATAAATCTTGGCAAAACTCTAAGATAGAGCATCTAATTCACCACACCCAACATCTAAATGATCAAGTGATAAATTTAACACCATAAAATATGGTAAAAAATTATGGATCAAAAAGAGTGAGCTCCATTATCCTTTGGCCATTCGTGATAAAAATGGGGAGTAGATTTCTATTCTTCGAGGAGATTATTCATATTAGGGGGAGTTAAAGAAATTTTTTTCAAAGGGGGAGACAATTTCTGTTATTTTTCATAGGAGGAGACAGTATTACTGTTATTAGGGGGAGCTATTGTTATTTTTGTGAGGGGGAGCTATTGTTATTTTTGTAAAAGGGAGTTCTTTTATTTTGGTTGCTACATGTTGTCTTCTTTGTCTATTGCTACCGCTACATTATATTATCTTATATTATACTATTTGTACTAACTATATTTGACTAGGTACCATAGTTATAATACCGACGAGGCAGTCACAGTATCGACACAACAGTGCCAGTACAGATTTTTATGTTTACTTATTGTATTATTTTTATTTTTTATTAGGTGTAGATTTTTATGTACACAAGTTCTATCTCGGTGGTATTTGAACCCATATTTCACTTATATTTTTTTTATTTATGTGTTTTGTCACGGAATTGTCAAAGGGAGAAATTGTTAGGGTTATTTTTATGATTGGCATATTCTGTGATTATATGTAATCATCTGTTAATGTCGGGTTGTATTTCATCGAAGTGCTACATCAATATATTTTCGTAACTGTCCATTCTGACTTTCAAGAGTACCGCACCTGCCGTGAACTCTCCACCTGCTCGAGCCTAAAATCTCGAAGCCCCATGCTCGCCGTGAGCTCTGCATGCGCTCGAGCCCAAAATCACGAAGCTCTACGCTCGAATGCAAATTCCAGAAACCCCCCACTCGCTGCTCGCCTTCTTCCCACTCGAGCGCCACAGCAACGAGTAACTTTTTTGAATGCGTTTCTTCAAACCCTCTATAAATATGCTTCTTATTTTCAGTTACCATAATTTGAATTGCTACATTTTGGAGTGCCCCTCTTAAGAGAAATTCTTCTCTTACTTCATTATTCTTACTCCAATTGAGAAAACCGAAACTACATCGTCATGTTTCATGTTCTAACAGTTTTTCTGATCATTTCTCTTTATTGATTTAATACTCCTACCATTGTACCTTCGTTGGAGACGTCGGTACGTTGAAGAATGAGATCTGATTATATTCACTACTTCGAGTGGTTCGAGATGAAAGATTGACGTGAAGACCGAAAGGTATTTGATTTCATTACTGCGGGCAAATCCAATGAGTTCCTTGGTAAGGATTACTAGACGAGAGTAAGTCGGTTAGGTTAGCGTATCGTTACCACCTAGTCTATAAGTTGATTTTTATAGTGCATTTCTTCCCTAACTATTGAAATCCGGAGGATTTTTTTAGATTACCGTGGGTATCAAAATTTTATTTCATTACTAAAAATTGTGTCTTTTTATTGCTTATTATCATATATATTTCTTATACTTATTATTATTGTTGGCATTTAGAAATAAATATTTATTACGTGTATAATATATTTAATTTTGTACTACTTCTGGTAAAGGTCGAAATATTATTGTGCAATTTGGGATGAAAAGTTCTTTTTCAAAGTGCAAATGCCACTTGTTCACTAGAGATGTCTTTTACTCGGCACTCTTCGGACAAACCTCCAATGAACTTCATCACTTAGTCAATACTTGACCGAGACTTGACTAACCTCTTATGAATTTTGTGCCACTTTTAGTGTCTTTTGTCACCTGAACGATTGTCGATCAATGCTCGGGCAACTTTGCACAAATATCGACCGAACCTCCATCAACCTATGTTACTCTGATAGCCATTGATAGACCTTCGGTCCATCGCACAAGAATATTGCACGACTCTTTCTTGACTTATCTGTCCGAGCATATCATATGAAAATATCACATATCTTTTAAATAATCTGTCTATTAATTTTGATATCTATAATGAAATGATCAACAGAGAAGGGACCTCCTGTTGAAAGGCTTGAATTAATTTAGTGGGAGAACTGGCTGTTACACTGACGAGGAGCTGGGCCAACGAATTGGCGTCGTACAGAACCCAATTGTTCCTTGATCCAAGTGATGCTTCGACGTTCTTAGTCTCACCGTCCGGAGGATCCACCGTATCTGGGGCCTATCATATTTGGGCCCCATCAAGTTGTATGAAAAGGTTTGCGGTGGTTACGAGCAAATATTTTCCACGTTGGAGGCTTAAATTAATTAAAGAAAATATTTGCAGAAATATGTTGATTTTGTAAAATGTTCAGTTTTAATACTAATTATCATAACATATAAACTATACAATCAATGAGCAGTCACAGATGATCTCTGTAACCTCACACCCTATTCCTCACAAGTCCTCATTCTTTTGTGCCAAATATCCAATAGCTATATGGCAACGGAAATAATAATTATTGGGATTCGATCCGGATATATTTCAATCTGGCACAATGAAAAAACTTAAACCCCCGTTGACGGTCAGCCACCAACAATATAAACACAATTAATATAAAAATGCATAACGATTTTTAATGTAGAAGATCATTTTTAATTAAGAAAATAGTCACAGAATAAATTTTAAAAAATTTTATTATATAAAATTTGTTACAAACCCCTCATGAGATAGTACTGATAACCCAATTCACAACTCGTCCCACACCACCAGCACACACAACACATGAGCC
>JAODPA010019363.1:0-13080 GCA_025585075.1 Nepenthes mirabilis | reverse complement strand
GATATTATAAATTATTATTTATTATTATGTTTTTTGTGCTTACAAGTTTAATAATTGATATTTGATAGGATGTTTGAATTTATCCTGCTACACAAATTATCCGTGTTTGGTTAAACCCTAATAGAATGGATCCCCAATTTTAGGATGAAGAACAAAGTTGAAGTGATCAAAATAAAGCACTATAGTTTTTTTGTTTCGTTACATGTGTTTTGGGTCTTGCTGGAATCGATGCAGAACAGCGTTAATACTAACTGTAAATTGTTTGGGTTGGGGTTGTACAGCTGTTCTTGGCTCTGCTATCCGGATGCTGCTGGTGTTTGCTGGTTTAGAATGTGCCGGCTACTTGTATTGAAGTTTCTATTTTGTGGTTGCTGGAGCTGATGTTGCTGAAATTTCGGATCTGGATTTTTGCACTGCTGCTGATGCTTCGGGCTGTTTTTTTTCTAGTCTATGAAGACTGGCATGGATGTTACCCGTTTGCTGTGTTACTCATGTCGATTTGGCAGCGGCGGTTTTTGAGTTAGTTCATTTATTTTTTTTGTATTTTCTGATGTATTTGTTGTTCGGGGTATACCCCAACGGTTTATATTTTTACTCCAAGTCAAATTACTTGAAGTAAAAATATAGATTCTGTAATATTTTTCTCCCTATAATTCAAAACACTTACTTACCAAAAAAAAAAATACATGTGTTTTGAGTGTCGGTTCAACATGGATATGAAATATTATCCACTTCATACATGACTTAATCTTGATCATTCCTCCTTTTCCATTCTTATAACATTCCCACGCAAACTCTGAGGCAACAATCTTAAGGTCAACGTTCAAAATAATATTATGGCCAACTTATTCTCAGACAATCACAGAATGCTGCAGAATGCTAATGCTCACTCCAAAGCTTAAAAATGAAAGCAAAAGAGTTCAAATTGTAAAACCTTTGTGACAAAGGGATAAGAATACATATATTTTGACTATCCGTTTGAGGTTACTCGAAAACTTATGGGCTGTGCACTCTTTCTACTGATTATTAGAGCACAACAAAAAAAAAAATTGAAATTCTAAGCACTGCCAGAGCCGAGGTCGCTAACTTGGTTAATACAAGCAGATGGGTTAAGCGTTCCAGTAACTATAGGCTTAACGTTGGCACATTCAGAGACAGCAGGTCCATCTGTACCGTTGTAATTCAAGTCAATGTCACCAACCTCCACATGCTGGCATGGCACGCCCCTGCTGCACACCAGCCTTACTGCAACCTTGCTGGCTGACGTGCCCCTTATCTTCTTGAAGCTTATGTTGCTCAGCTTCACTTTTGATGGCACCCTGGCCTGGCACTGGCCGTAGACGCAATAGGACTGGTCAAGGATAACCGGGTTCATCACGTTGTCTATGATGATGTCCTCGAAATGCAGCTCTGAAGCCACCGCCTCGTAGGAATTCAGCCATGTCTTGATCCTCACACCATTGTCGGCGTTGACAAGGGTGCAGTTCTTGACGTAGACGCCGACGACGCTCTCCTCGTTTAGATACCGGCCGAGGCTCCCAACACTGATCCCGTGGCCTGGCCCGCAGGTTACCTTCTCGACATGCAGGTTCTTAGTGCCATCGCCAACCGACACGCAGTCGTCGCCCGTCTGGATTGTCCCACCAATGATGTAGATGCCATCTGATCGTCCGATGTGGATGCCGTCCGTGTTAGGGCTGGTGCGAGGGGCAGTGATTTTCATCTCTTGTAGGGTTAGATTCTGGCACCCGAGGATGTTTATGTGAAACAATTTGCTGTCCACTGAACCGATGTGATCAATAACTGAATTGGTCAAGTAGTTGAACCTGAAATTCTGTACATAAAAACAGATCTTACGTAACCATGAATTCTGCGTATGCAAACCTGGTTTGTGAATAGATCTTATTGTAGACAGAAGAAAAAACTGGCAAGGATCATATTTATTTCTTCCATATATAAGCATATAGACACAACGGGAAGCATCAACATCAGATTATGAGAGCTTACGTAAGGAAGGGACATGCAAGTTCCAGTTCCTTTACAATCATTCTGTTTCCATGCAATTTCTCCGTTTCCATCGAAATACCCGCCTCCATTAACGCCGGTGAATGTCAAACCGTCGACGCGTTCGATTTTAACCCAAGTGTCTTGACCTCTGAATTGGGCAGGATCTGCAGGGGCCTGAAAGTTTCCTGCTACCTCTATTGTAACACGGTTCTTGCAGGGTCCTAGAAGCGTAACAGGGAACATACTGTACAATCCTTTCGGGATCACTACCTTACTTGGACTCGCAGATGCACATGCATCTTTCCAAGCATTTGTCAGTGCCTAAAAGATCAAATTAAAGGCCAACATTTCAATAACATTATTATACATATCTAAATATAAATTGATCAAAAATCTATTTATAAATATTTGAAAATAAGTCTTTTATAGGTACTCATGTTTGAGTTTTTAGGTTGGAAAAAACCAACTTCAATCGTTTATTTGTCACAAATTCTATTGATTTAAAATCTGTTTCAGATTATATTTGAAAACTTATAAAAGACTTCTCTTCAAATATATTTTAAAACAATAGAAACCATAAAAACTAGCTTGTTTGACCTAAAAAGCCAAACATGATTACTTGTTATGGTAAGAAGGGAATATTATATATGCTATATATTGAGAGCTTTGTGGAATCTTCACCTGGGAAGCATCTGCATTGCCTGGCTTAGCACCATATGTTGTTATGTCAAAAACAGCAGCTGTCTGTTGCTGAGCTTTCGCATTTGCTGTGAACAAATAAAGCACAATTAAGAGCAATGAAACAATTCTAAGGTTTGTGGCCATTTTTTATGATGGTGACTGAATGTTGGAAAATGGTGAAGTCCCTACAGTATCTTGGATATTGTATGTGGTTTTTGGTGGAGGTGGTGTCCCTGTGGTAGCCTGCATGTTATATATAGTTTTTGGTGGAGATATTTTGGGTAAATTGTTACAATTAGTTTGTTGTTTGCATAGCTCTAGTTCACCTTTCCTCCTATTATTGGCTTATTCTAATTATTGCAAATAGAACTTTTCCACAATTACTAATGAAAAGGCGAGCTTGCAGGAGAACATCTAATTGATGATAAAAATGACCTTAATCATGGCTGTCAAAAGTGAGGACTATAATTTGTATTTTATTTCAATTAAATACTCCAGCTTGTAGAGTTTTGTAGTGGCCTTATAATGCCAGGTTATTACCAGATTTGTTTTAGCAAATATACTACTGTGAATTTAAATATGCATTTATATTATTGATGAATACATTGGTCTTCATATCAGAATCGGTATTAGTCATAATCACATTAGTATTGGATATACCGAATAAAAAAAATTCTAAAAAATATAAATTAACAGACTGTAATAACCGATATATCAATTGAATTGGCTGATACAAAAAAAATATGACAATATTGTCATGATACTGTAAAATATTAGTATTAGAGGATTCTAATATCGATACATATTGGCCAATACATAATGTATTGACTGATATTTGCATCCATGATTTTTGCCAAGTTCTTAGTAAAGGTGTTTGATTTGAGAATCTTATATCGGAGTAAACCTCATCTCCTTCCAGCTAATGGACATGGGATTCGGCTGACTATGTAAATTATTAGACATATTTCAATATCCTATTTTTTCCATATACTTTTCATTCTCCCTCCCCCCAAAGAAAAAAAAAGAAAAAAGATAGAATTGTATAGCATTATAGCTAAGGCTAGAAGCTTCTCATTCCAAAAATACATTAAAAGAAATGAAAAGAAATCTCTCAAGGCAAAGGTGTTCATTTCCTATAACTCTCAGAATTATACAGCTCATTCATCATAAGATTCATAACAATGTCATGTGATCCCTAAACACTTGAATATATTTTTTTTGACTCCCCAATTTTCTACTCGATAAAACAGCACCTACTTCATGCCTATTATTTATCCAATCCATCCATTATAATTATTTCGTATCCGCCTTTTCTTTAAAGATTACTTTCAATTTTAAAGTTATTTCAGAATCATAATACACTCTAGATGTCTGTTTCTGTGTTGATGGGTCTTTTTCCCCCTTCCTAGACTCCTTTTAATCCCAAAGGCAAGGAATGGTTTTTCCTACACACAAAAGCAAGGCCTTAATTTAAATGTTTTTTAATCCTTTTTGCCATCTCATTCTAGATGTTTGAGCTTCCTAAACAAGATTACTTAAAAAACTGCAGTCATCTTGCTTGTCTTCAGAAGATCAGCAAGGCTTCCAAGAGGAAGGTTTTTCTGGACAAAAAACACCACCATGCCACCTTTCTTACCTGACATGACCAGTACTATCAAACAAGTCATCCTGGGTGCCTGAAAACGGGGAAAGATACGGACTAGGATCCATTCTTGACCCTATAGCACCCCTACCACACAACTCTTTCATCGGAAACATAGAAACAAATATATCTACTCATTTATCTTCTTATGGGTTGCTAGATTTGAGGAATGGAATAAAAATCAGAATAAAGAAATATTAATTTCACCAACCACCACAAACTAATGCATGTTTAGCTCAATAAAAAACCGGAATCGGTATGAAACAGTAGGTGCTTGTTTTAATGGAATTAAGTATGATTATACAAATATACACCTAATTAATAAGTGTTCTTTCGATGTGATGGAGTGGTGGTCGAGGAAGTTGGGTGGCAATCGGTAGTGATTTCAGTAGTTCTTCAGTGGTGGTGGGCATGGTAGCAGCAGGAGTGGTGATTGACGTATTGTGATGGAATTGAGGGGAGATGAAAATTTTAATTTCCTTTGTTAAGCTGCCAGAAAAAGGAATCATGTTCCTATGGATTACCCTTAACCAAACATTCAGGAACATGAATCATTCATTCAAATTACAGTTCTTAGGTCAAATTTACCTGAGCCAGACAGCCGTTAGGTTGACAATTCCTCAATATTTTGTTCATTTGCAACAAAAAGAAAAAAGCATGCCTTTTTGGAAGACTGGTATGAATCAGAAGGGATCATTTCAACCAACTACAGTCTATTATACAGAGATATTGTGAGTGGGTGCATGTGTGTTAAGAGGAAGGGAGTATTAACTATCTAACCTTGAATGCAAAAACTCCCCAATCTCTTTCTCCTTCAGGTCTTCATCTTCCATAGAATAACAATCTTCATTTATTTATTTGCTTAAAGAAAAAGCAGTTTTACCATCTTTCAGGTCATTCACTGTGCCAGCACTCACAAGTTGATCTTTCTTTAAGCCTGTTATCCAATTCTAGCTCTTTCTGTTTGACTCGCCACAAGCCACAAGTCATTCACATTCATAGCTCGACTTGCTGCAAGGACAACACATTCCTCAGCAGCCACAAAAAAATCATTGCATGCATCAATAAAATGCAAAGCTAAAACATTTTTTTAAATCTTTTTTTTCAGTTTGACTAGACATTGGTAGAACGGCAAAGTTGCTCCAGTGTGAACAAAATGACATGAAAACAACTCCTCTACATAACAGGTAAGCTATGTATATATGACTCCCAAATCTGGCAATGCAAGAAGCCCGGTGTGTTGGTCCACCTTGTTAGCTAGGTGTGAGGCAACACAATTACTAGAACATCAAGTTTCCTTGCATCCAGACCAATTGTATATCTGAAAGAAAGTAAAGCACTTCATTTTTTCCACCCAAAGAAAACCTTAAGCTGATTATTTGAAGTAGAAATTATTCAGTTTACACCTCCAATAGATAAGATAAATGATGATGGAAGAGTTTATAAGTCAAATTTGCAGATGATAATTCCAATCAGATGGAAATTTCGTATCTCATGATAAGATGCTTTGAGACTAAACAGAACCCACAAAAATCCAACAGCAACATCACCTCCTCATACAAACTATCAACAATGCTATTTGAAAGGAGGGGGGGGGGGCATTACAGTTAATGAAATCTAAAATTAGTAGGCACTTATCCCGATAGAGATTGATTTCAAGCTATTCGCAAACACTGGATACAGAAGTGGTGGGCCTCAGAAAGAAGGTGCCAATCTGACCTGCCCAGTGGTGCATATAATCATCGATGTCAGAATAAGAATCCAAAGAGTGTCCAGATAATAGCCCTAAACACTACTCATAATCATCTAGATGGACTTCTATTAGTGCCTCAGGGTTATTCTTCCACACTCCTACACATTCATCTTAGTCACCACTTTAGCATGTGTCTAGCTATTTTGCCTTCCACTTACAACCAGTTTGATCATAGTTCAGGAACCATAACAAAAGCTCATGGAACGCAACTGTTACCGATGGTGAAATATGTCTCTAGCTACTTTGTCTTCCACTTGCAAACCAGTGTGATCATAGTTCAGGAACCAAGACAAAAAGCATATGGATTGCAACTGTAACATATGGTAAGTTCTCTTTTGCCTTTGAAGCGAAATTTTATTCTTATGTAATAAGTAATTCTTTCTAGCCACTGAAAGTATGTAATTAGGGATGCAAGAACTTTCCTATCGTTATATTTGTTACGAATAAAAGAAAAGAAATGAGTCTGGAAAATGGACTCCTTGAGTATATGATGGTTCATTGCAAAAAATAAAAAAATAAAAAACTGGACACTTCAGAAGGCAGAAGACATATACACAAAATGGAAGACTAACTCTCAGTCATACTAATGGAGACATTAATGGGCTTCTGTGAATGAAGTAGATTTTGTTGATAGGTATTTCATTCTAACAATAAAGCCCTAAAGTTTGACTCAATTACACATACATGGTTGCATTTTTTCAATGATAAGAAGAATCTCTGAAAGAGAACTGCAAAGAGGGAGAAAACCATGAAAATTGTTTTTTTATTTTTTTTTCAAAGAAAAAAATTCTTTAGAGCAATAATCAGAATTGCGCCTGTCTGTTTGTTGTTTTTCCCGATTTCCAAATTAATCGCTCAGAGGGGATTCTTTTACTACATTACTCCTACGATTTATCAAATTACATGGCCAACTTCGGTTAACTCACCCACAATCACCACTATAATTTAGTTCAAATTCAAGGTCCGAATAAAAAATGGAATTACCCTCTTTGAATAAGGAAAGTATAAAGCTACTTTGATATCAAACAATTCTCCTAATTAAGCCAAATACAGCACGCACGCATACACACACAAATGTTGGGGCAAATGGGACGTTCGGACAAAATGTTCGGAAAGCGCAGTGACCGAGAGGATAAAACACTCAGACAGAGGGAGAGCGCTCGGAAGGAAAACCAAAAGTAGAGATAGAAAACCGAGAGAAAACACACGAGATTTTAACGTGGAAACCTTTCTGTAACCGAAGGGAAAAATCACGGGAGTAGAGTCATAGCAAATCCACTATGTGAAATAGGTTACAAACCTCCAAGATGGAGTATCCGTTACACACCCGATAAGTCAGAGAAAAACTCTTTAGAGCAAACCAAGAAAACACTCTTTTCTTTTCACTATCTATTCTTCTCTTTTTCTTTCTCTCACCGGTGGTGCACTTCTCTTTTTTTCCTTCACAATAGTTCTCTTGCTCACACTTTCTCTCCCACTTGCTCAACCGGCCAGCAGTCCATATATATAGACACAAGGGGCCTAGGCCCGGCCAGCCACCCTACTGCCAGTAGGGTGGCAGGATCACGCCCCTTAGGCCTGCCATGACAGGCGCACGTCTGGCGTGCCAGGATGGCAGGCCTGACACCTTAGAAATTACAGCCGCTTGAGTGGGTCAACAACCCACTTGCAAAACGTGGTTGTAACAGGCCTACAGAGGAAGTCAACGTCTAGACTTCAAAGTCCTCGTCTACTATTTCAGCCACTTCTCGGATAATAGTTTCCGGACGGATTCTTCAGCTACTACTCCACAATAGTCCTCGTCCAATTCTTCCAACCACCCCAAGGACGGATGTTCCCGGCCTTCTCCAAAAGTCCGTGTCCATTTGTCTCCACACGCCCGTGGACACAAATACCACAAGAGAGTGACCCCAACCAACTTCCCCTCACGACTGTGTGGGGAACCTTCGTCGTTGTTAGGCAACCGTCATCTCCTGCCTCCTGGCAGCTTCCCCTGAATTTGGACTCCGGTATCAACCTCTGCAAGCCTGAATGACACCTTCCTACGCTCCATTGAGTTTGGACTAAACCCATTCCCCTTCAACTCCTTATCCGCGGACTTGTCGTTCTCCCTTGCACTCCACCTTGATTGGCCTCTCCTGCCTCCCGGCTGTCCTCTCCTGCCACCCAGCCGTCCTCTCCTGCCACCTTGACCAATGCCCCTGTAAGTCACCCTGACATTTCCTTTAGCAATGCAGGTCTTCATCAGATACCGCTCTAATGTCCTGCTTCCCCTTACCATTACTGAGGTGCCTTTGGTGAGCTTCCACTGGCCGTCGCCAAACGCCATCCTAAAGCTTTTCTCATCAAGCTTTCCGGTTAAAATCACATTCAACCTTAGATTTGGGGCATATCACATGCCCTCCAGCACGAGCGTATTTTCGTTATTTGTCCTCAAGCAAATACCCCCAATGCCAACAACCCTAGACGGGCCATCGTTACCCATCTTCAACACCCCGCGGCCAACAGGTGTATAACTCATGAAATGGGACTTCCTCAGTGTCGCATGGTGTGATGCCCCACTGTCCATCACCCAACTCGTCTCCTGGCATGGGCGGCTCCGTGCTTCCCCTGCATGAACCTTCAGGAGGTCTCCATAGAAAACAATGGTCTTCGGATCATCAGCCTGATCTTTTTTCTCCTTAATATCGCCTCTGCCCTCCTCGTCCTGCCTTCTCCTAGGACAGTCCTTCTTTATGTGACTTTTCTTGTCACAAAATAAGCAACTCCTTCTATCAAACTTGCTCCGACTGTTGCTCCTCTCCATCTTGTCACCTTGTCTTCGGTCAGATCTTCCTCGTCCACGACTGCTGGTGGCTATAAGAAGATTTGGCCGAGAGCTTGAGGCCTCACCGCTTTCCCTCCGCCTTGACTCATTCAAAAGCAGGAAAGTTATGATCTCGTCCAACTTCAGCATGTCCTTTCCGAACAGTAATATCGTGACAATATAATCGAATGAGGCCGGCAAAGATGCCAGCAACACAAACGCTTTGTCCTCGTCCTTGATCTCCTCATCAAGGGTCGACATCTGCGTTACCAGCCGGTTGAACTTGTCCAAGTGCTTCTCGAAGCACTCACCTTCCGACAACCGTAGGCCATAGAACTGCTTCTTCATATGTAGTCTGGTTGTCGAGGATTTGGACTTGTACCGGCTCTCAAATTTCTCCCAGACCCCGGCCAGGTCTAACAGACTGAGGATCTCCTGGAGTGTGTTGTCTGCCAAACACAACTTGATGGTACAGTTGGCAAGATCCCTCTTGTCCTGCCACTCGTCCTTGGTCAGTTTCTTCGGCTTCTCATCCTTTTTTAGAAGAGTTTTTACCATTCCTTTCCGGATCAAAATATTTCTCACCCTTTCCTACCATAAGATGAAATTATTTTACCCATTGAACTGCTCCACACTGAATGTCCCATTCTTCGCCGACAACGCCATCCAACCGACAGTTCACAAACCAGACTCTGATACCACTTGTTGGGGGCAAACGGGGCGTTCGGACAGAATGCTCGAAAAGCGCAGTGACCAAGAAGACAAAACACTCGGACAGAGGGAGAGCGCCCGGACAGACAGCCAAAAGTAGAGATACAAAATCAAGAGAAAGCACACGAGATTTTAACGTGAAAATCTTTCTATAACAGAAGGAAAAAATCACAGGAGTAGAGTCACAGCAAATTCACTATGTGAAATAGGTTACAAACCTCCAAAATGGAGTATCCGCTACACACCCGAGAAGTCAAAGAAAAAAACTCTCCAGAGCAAACCAAGAAAACACTTTTCTTTTCACTATCTATTCTTCTCTTTTTCTTTCTCTCACTGATGGTGCACTTCTTTTTCTTTCCTTCACAATAGTTCCCTTGCTCGCACTTTCTCTCCCATTTGCTCAACCGACCAGCAGTCCATATATATAGATACAAGGGGCCTAGGTCCGGCCAGCCACCCTACTGCCAGTAGGGTGGCAGGACCACGCCCCTTAGGCCTGCTATGGTAGGCGCACGCCTGATGTATTAGGACTGCAAGCCTGACACCTTGGAAGTTGCAGCCCCCTGAGTGGGTCAACAACCCACCTGCAAATGCGACTGCGGTAGGCCTATAGAGGAAATCAACGCCTAGGCTTCAGAGTCTTCGTCCACTATTTCAACAATTTCTCGAACAATAATTTCCGAACGGATTCTTCAGCCACTACTCCATAATAGTCCTCGTCCAATTCTTCCAGCCACCCCGAGGATGGATGTTCCCGGCATTTTTCAGAAGTCCGCGTTCATTTGTCTCCACACTTCCGTGGACACAAATACCACAAAAGAGTGACCCCAAGAAAAAGAAAGATTTATATGTGATTGCTTTTTCATATATAACAGGAGAGCTGAATTATGAGCGTAATTCATCCATCAAAATCAACAGAACTCAACTCCCCAACCACAACATTAATCCAATCAGAATTCTGAAAAAAAAAAAAATGGACCTACGCGAAGTCAATTCCGAAAACGAAAGAACTCAATATGATACACACACTGAAAGATGCTAACCAGGAAAGCGATGCTACGATTGACGATTAGTTCTCTGAGCGGAAATCCGAGTTGTCGTCGAAATTCCAGTGTGCTGCTAAACTACAAGCCCTTATTTAGATCAATAACGCCATTTGTAATAATAATAATAATAATAATAATAGCAACAAAGAAGGATCCCTCCTTTTTCATCCTAAGCCGTCAGATCAAACTAATGGTCCAAATTTACCATTTTCTTTTAAACCTAAAATTAACGAATCTGGTCTGCTTATTAATCGATAGCCCAAATTTAAAATTTTTTTAAAAATTTGGCTCATCGATTTAAATATAATGATCTGACGGCCCAGATTATATAAAAAAATAGGCCGTCGGATTTAGGGTACATGGACAATTGAGATCTAACATTAAAATAAAAAAGTAATAAAAATATCAGCCGTTAATTTTAAGACACGTGGACGGCGAAGATGCTGATACCAAAATTTTGAAAACAACCCCCAATTATCGTCTTCCCACTCTTACTTTCTAAACCCTCTTATCTCTCTCAACAAAACCCTAATCCTCTCAGTTACTCTCGCTGTCGCCTCTCGCAGCAGCTGAAAGAGAACGCAGAGATGTCGTCCTCGTCGTCCTTCTCGTTCCTTCAAAGCGCCTTTGCTTCATCGCAGCAGCTTCCACCCCCTAGGAAGTTGGAGATTTCGCAGACGCAGACCCTTCCGGTCATCGATTCGAAGGCCCGTACTCGTTGACAGGACTGTGCCGCTAGACATTCCTGCATCAGGAAGAAGGTCCCTCCAATTTTCATTCGCTTCTTCTTTTCACCATATTCAACCGTTATTATATTCCTCATTCTCCGAAATCACAGGACCGTGATTTCTTTTTTTTTTTAAAAGGTGATTTTTCGGGTACCTTTGCTTCTATTCCGTCATTTTTCTCTTCTGCTCTTCTCCAAGGTTGAAGGGCGAGGAACAATAGAAAAATGGAATGAGGTTAGCCAAACGAGGAACTGGTTCCAGAAAGTAATGGGTGATGGGATGCGAAGGCCATTGCACTCCACTATGGGATTGCTTTCTTGGTTGCAAGATGATGCATGCCGCAAGAGAGTCCTTACTGTGTGTTCTAATAAAACCTCAGTTCTGTGTTATAGCATGCCCACGGTCTTCTACTACAGTACGACTGAGATGTATTTGGTCGAGGTGATGAAGGCACGAGACAGTGAAGAGCAGGTTAATGAAGAGAGTGAAAGAATGGACAAACAGACAAAGTAGAGAAGAGAAAGGAAAGGAGAGGGAAAAGGAGAGCTGACAGAGGGATAGAGAGAATAATCATAATTAGTTTCCTCTTTCTTTCTGTTACTAAAATAGTATATAATCTTAACAGAAAGTAATAACTCACGGGAAAAGCAAAATATCACAGAAAAAAAAATAAAAATATATCCACCAATAAAATACTATACGGCTATATGTAATCGTGAAATTTTTCCGACGGTCTAGTCTAGCGGTTGTTGCGATGCGGCACTCCATGTTCAACCTCAGGACCTGTGGACTGGCCGTTTCCAAAGCAGCCAAGCCCATAACAGAAGATGATAATTTCGACCCTGAGTAGCAATTAATTGTCGATGCGTTGGTGAAGACCGGCAATGTCCTCTCAATTTTGATAAAAGAGTTATTCTGAACTCTTTTATAACTTTTTACAATTTTTCTCATTAAGGTTAAACCAAACACAAAGTTGAGGATTCATACTTCTCCATAAATTAAATAGCAACTAATTGAATGTGTATCAGATGAATTTTTGACAATTCAGCCGCATGTGTATTCCCAATTTTTTTTCTTTTTAATTTTGTTCTTGATGGGTACGTCAGTAATGGGCTGGCCCAAAGAAAGATCAACAGAAGCCCAAGAAGTCCGGTCAACATTCTTTCACCGCCCACTGAGAAAACGGGCCCAGGAATTGAAAAGCTCAGGACGGTCAACGTCGTCGTTGACCGTCCTGGCGGCCAACTCGCTCGAGGACGGTCAACGCCAACGTTGACCGCCCTTGCCAGCCTGATTGGACCTTTAGAGGCTCTGCAACAGTGATGGGCCTATTCCATTCTGACCCACAGCCCACCAGTTGATCGCTAACTACTCTCCCTTCGTTCACCACGAAGGCGGCCAACACGCTGACGGTCAACTCAGACGTTGACCGTCTGCGCCCTACACATTGGGCCCAAATGACGTCTTTCTACAGTGGTGGGCCTGCTTCGTTTGGGCCCACCACTCATCAGACGGCCAACCACAGCTTTCCACACATCTTCCACGATCCCAACTGTCGCCAAAAAGGATATTAAGCAATATTGGCACCTCCCATATAAGGAAGGCGCAAGATTTCCCCAATTCCTTGTCAGCCAAGGTACTCCAACGGTAATATGCTGAGGAGGAAAGAAACCAGCTTGAAAAGTTGTTGGCCGCCCCACAAGGAA
>JAODPA010019352.1:0-13082 GCA_025585075.1 Nepenthes mirabilis | reverse complement strand
AAATACTCAGTAAGTGTAATATAATTAACGACAATAAATAATATACGCAAAATAAAGTTGAGGAAGGATATAAGGGTATAATAAAGATGCATAAATATAAAATATGAATAAATACACTTTTCGGAATATATCTATCTTTCCCATTTTACTTCTGATTTCTTTTGGTTCTAAAACATATAGAAATTACTTTATCTTTGTAGACCAAGGCAGTAGGCATCACTAGCTAACGGTATAATCAAATTGAGAAAAGGATCATATTACTCTACATAATCTAAGATACTACCCATGGACCAGCAACTTTAACGTCCCGTAGTGAACGATATACCTATATTCTCGGATATATTATGCCAATAATCCTTATTCTTATACCACCATGAACCTCGTGGCTCAGAGGCAATTTTTCGATTTACCACAATAATATTTTAAGGTATGTTAGAGAATACTATCATCTGGTATAAAAATCCTTGGTCCTATTTCATGATTATTTTTCATATTTTATATTAGAGACTCTGCATAAATATTCATACTTCTTTTTCTTTAAACTTTTCACACCGGGAGAAAGTTTCAAATATCAGATAATAGATAACAAATTATAGAGTTCTAATTATTTAATACAAATTTATAATTTCATATCCTTACAAATACGGATACATATTTTATATTCTGATAGAACCAGACACATTTTTTATATTCTTATGAGTTTAAGTCGTCACATGCCTTTAAATATACACACAAATTATCTTGAAGTTTGAAATATTTAAAAAAATTTTATCAGAATGAACCAAATATAACTTTAGAGCTTCCAAGTAACAAATTCCTTCATTAACGGTTCATAACATAATTTTTGGAATACATAAATTAACATATATAATTTTCATGCAAATAAATACTAAATAATCAAAGTAAAAATGTTCACAAGTTTATGGTCACAATTATCTAAGGCCAAATCATATATAAATCCCAAAATAAATGAGTAAAATGTGTCCAACGCGGGTTAGGGTTTACTCGTATACACAAAACCGCATAAAACTAACAAATCTGACACCAAATCAATAAATAATCATATTCAGGACATGGGTATCAAATTTCTAAGCCAAATCATATAAAAATCTCAAAAACAAACGGGTAAATCCAATGGGGTGCAGGTTAGGGTTTTGGGAAGCCCTAAATTACACAAATCTTAGAAATTGGATATGAAATTAACATATATATATATTCAAGTCATGGGTTCCATAAAATATAAACTTAATCGGATATCGAAATGAGGATACTCAAAAAAATGGAATAAAAGTGCAAAGAAACGAGAGAAAAGGGTATGAATGCACTTGTCTCGACCCGATCTACAACTTCTCTAACTAGTTCCAAACTAGAATCGAACCCGAGAGCCTTGATCTCATCCTTCTCTCTCTTCTTCTCACGTTCTCTCTCTCTCTCTCTTTTCCCACAAAAAATGACGTGAAAAGGAGCCGTTGCACATATATAACACAGGCTAGCACTCGAATGCTAGCCCAATGCGCAACAAGAGTTGCGTGCCTGGATCCAGCGCCCGCCACGGGAGTGAAAGTCTTGTCGTAATCGATGCCATCCACTTGTGTGTATCCTTGAGCTACAAGGCGAGCTTTATTGCGGATAATATTACCATTTTCGTCAGTTTTATTTTTAAAGATCCATTTGATTCCAATTATATTTGTATGTTTCAATTGGGGAACCAAGGACCATACATCATTCCTTACAAATTAATTTAACTTCTCATACATGGCATTTGTCCAGCATTCATCAGTTAGGGCCTCTTTAACATTTTTCGGTTCTAAGTGGGATACATTACAGGTATAAGCAATCAGGTTTAGAATCTAATAATGTAATCTCATACGCTCACTCAGATCACCTAGAATGAAGTTTTTCAGATGATTTAGTTTGACTCTGGCTAAAGGTTCATTACTAGGAATGGCAACCTGGGTGTTGTTGGGAATATCAGCTGAGGCTGAATCAAGTGGAGGCTCAGGTTGATCACTTTCTTGATTAAGGCAATCTCCAATGTCAAGAAGCTCATTAGGAATGTCATTGACAACGACGTTGATGGACTCCATAACCATTTGTGTGCGAAAATTGTATACTCGATGGGCTCTATTGTTAAGGAAATATCCTAAGAATATTCCTTTATCGCTTCTGGAATCAAACCTACATAGATTTTCTCTATCATATAGATTGAAGCATTTGCTTTCAAAAAATGTGAAAATACTTCAAATTCGGTTTCTTCCCTTTCCAAAGTTCGTAGGGAGTCTTATCCAATCTATGTCTTAGGTAGAATCAGTTGATTATACGGCAAGCCGTACTTACGGCTTCGCCCCAAAAGTACATAGCAATATTTATACTTTCCGTCATGCTTCTAGCCATTTCTTGAATAATTTGATTTTTACTTTCTACAATCCCATTTTGTTGTGATGTGATAGGAGCAAATAATTCATATTGAATTCCTTCCTCACTACAAAAATTATCAAAGTTAGAATTTTCAAACTCCTTCTCGTGATCACTTCGTATTCTCACAATAGAAGATCCTTTTTCACTTCTGAGTTTTTTGCATAGAATCTTCACATGATCAAAGGTGTCAGACTTTTCACGAAAGAGGTCAATCTAAGAGTATCTAGAGAAATCATCTATGACCACAAGGATATACTTTTTACCCCCTAGGCTCTCAGTTTTAGAAGGTCCCATAAGATCCATATGGATCAACTCAAGGGGATGAGAGGTCAGAATGTCACCAAGTGAGGGATGACTGGTCCTGGTTTGTTTACCGAGTTGACAAGGACAGTACACATAGTGTTTGACATTGGATAAATTGGGAAGGCCCTCAATATAGTTTTTCTGTGATATTTTGGGCAAGTTTTTAAAGTTCAAATGATCAAGACGTTGATGCTACAATTCTATAAAGTTGACTTTAGTGGGGTGGCATTCCAAGACAGGACCCAGCTCTATCCCATAGAGATTATCAGGAGTTCTTCTATCTTCTAGCACGATAGAGCCCTTTGTGTCATAAATACAATATTTTTCTTGAAAGAATTTCACTTTAAAATTTTCATCACACAGTTGGCTAATACTCAAGAGGTTTGATTTAAGTCTGGATACATACAGGACATCATAAGGTTTTTAGAGCTCAGATATACTAATCAACCCTTTTCGAAGGATAGGAGCCTTCGCTCCATCACCAAATACAACCGTCCCATCAGGATGGTCAATTAGAGAGGAGAACATGACTTTGTTGCTACACATGTGTCTGGAGCATCCACTGTCTAGATACCATAGCAAATGATTTTGAGCTTTTAGGACAATATGTGTAATTTTACAGGGATAAATTTTAGAGACTTGTGTTAGATCACTTTTTTATCCGTATTTTCCTTCCCAAATTTACCTTTCGATCTAATCTTTTTACTTAATCATTTAACTGTTTACTATAGTTAACCATGTTTTTCATTTTTACCCCTTGTCTTTGATTATACAATAGATTGATGGTGTAACAACGGAGATAAATGTGCTCAATTTTTTCACACGCATAACAGGTAGGCACAAACTTAGGGACGATGTTAGGTTTTCTGGATTCATGTCAAAAGTAAGTATTAGACCCAAATGTTTGTAAGGTTCTTGTGAGTTTATTCACAGTCGTTTTATTCTTTGGTCTGGGCATGAGATTTGAGCCAATTCGATTCTCAACACTTTTAGGCAGTGTTTTAGAAATTTTTAGGGTACCCATGTTTTCGTGGAAAGTTTTTGTAGTAGGAACAAAGATAGGTTTAGAATGTTCACCAAGCTTAGAGGTGTTCTCGATACAACCCAAACCCTTTTTGTTTCTTGCAAGCTTTTCCAATTCCAACATGTAATCTAATTTTGAGTCTCGCTTGAAAATTTTTTAATATCATTTTTAGCATTTTCAAGCTCTAATTCCAAGGATTTTATTTTAGTATATAAAGACCCATTCGCCATTTTCAGTTTGTAATGTTCAACGGTGAACCATTCTAGTTTTGTTGAGAGTTCTGCCTTGTCCTTTTTAGCCTCAGTTAATTTTTCATTTATGAAATTATTTACTTTCTTTATTTTTAGGCATTCTCAAAACAATTGTCATAGTTCTCTTGAAGACTATCAAATTCATTATCTGATTCCTCACAGGAAGAATCCAATTGTTTTGATTTTGCACTAATAGCTTCATCACCATTAATAATTGAAGTCTTGAAGGCCATATAATTTACTTCCTCATCCTCAGAAGATCTTTCATATTTTTCATCTTGTTCGTCATCAGAGAGGGACACATTTAATACTTTTTCTTTTTGACGTTTAAAATTTAGACATTTAGTCCAGATATGACTAAATCTATGGCATTCATGGCATTAGATTCCTTGATGTTTCTTATTTTTGGAGTCTTTACTTTCATTTTTATCTTTCTTAATAAAGTTATCAGACGAGTCACTTCCTTTTAAGGTTCGTTTACTGTTCTTATTTTTGAAGAATTTTTTAAATTTTTTGACGAATATGGCAAAGTCCTCATCACTACATGACTCTTCATTCGACTGACGATCTCTCTCTTCCTTTATAGTTTTCAGGGTAATTGATTTGTTCCTTTTTTATTGAGGAAAGGTATGCTCATATATTTAAAGAGACTGAACAAGTTCTTCTATTTTCAATTTATCAAGATTTTTACTTTCTTCAATAATAGTGACCTTTAGTCTAAATTGTTTCGACAGAGATCGGAAGACTTTTTAGACAATTCTATTTTCAAGAATCCATTTACCGAAATTGAATGTAGAATTAATAATATCATTTAATTTTACATAAAATTCATTAAAGGTCTCGTTATCTTTCATTCCAATTTCTTCAAACTTAGTTGTGAGTATTTACAATTTAGAGTTTTTAATAAGTTTAGTTCCTTCGTGGGTATGACGGTCCGGCCTTATTCCACCGCATAAAGCCGCCGTCAAGCCTAAATCCTTACCTTAAAATAAAATAATAGATAATAATTAGGTGGACATAAAAATTTTTCTTTCCTTTCATATGAATAAACCTTTCTTTATACATAGGATTGCTTGAGGCCGAACTACGTGAGCTGGCCTTCCGGTTTTAATTTTATACATGGCCGGCCAACGCTAAGGTTAGACGGACCTGAATGCCTTGAAATGACCTGAGATGCTTACTAGAATTATCAATTTTATTTATCTAAAAAGTAATCACAGAAACATGCTAACATCCGTAAATTCTTATACTGCGGTGACTGTTCTACAAGTCTTTCTTTAAACATCAAAAGGAATAAATCAAGTTCTTCATTTATCAGCTCCGACCAGCTATGTCGTCTAGCTATTTCATATGGTTCTACTCAATTTCGTCTTCCATAAGCCTCTCGACATCTGAAAAGTGGCAAGAGTGAGCTACAAAGCCCAGTAAGATACTCACATATAGAAAACATAAATCTACATATAATCAGATCAAAGTAATGATTTACATCATAACTTTAACATATAAAATCACCATATAATTTCTTCTTTAGTTCAGAATTTTCTTGTTCTTATTCTTATTATCTTGTCTTCAAAAGTTTCATAAAAATCATTTGAAATTCTTATCATCTTTAGGGACCGAACGGGAGCGGACAACATCGAGAAGGGTTGTGTGTTACCCCACAACCTAAGGTAGTATCCTCTCATTATGCTCCTCGAGGCGGGAGGTAATGCCTTTAACCCGGCATACGGGGTCATAGTCTAAAAGTTTTATGCCACTAAAAGTCTCCCCCTGTGGCCCAGGAGGTAGTCCTCGAGTGTTACTCCAATATCCTTCATCCATCTTTAACAGCAAGTTTAATAAAAACTCGGTTCTTAGTTCATGTCTTTTAATGGCCATCCGTCATAGTTCAAAAGTCGAAAGTCGTAGAGTTCCACTTACTGTCCGGATTACATACATTTTCCTTGTTCTTATAAAAAAAAGTCCGGAGTTCTTTTTTCTAAAAGAAGGCCGGAGTTCTTTTCTCAAACGGCCGGAGTTCTTTTCCAAAAAGCCGGAGTTCTTTTCTTAAGAAGGCAGAGTTCCTTTCTCAAAAGGCCGGAGTTCTTTTCTAAAAAGGCCGAAATTCTTTTCCCAAAAGCCGAAGTTCTTTTCTCAAAAGGTCGGAGTTCTTTGCTAAAAAGCCGGAGTTCTTTTCTCAAGAAGGCAGAGTTCTTTTCTCAAAAAGGCCGAAGTTCTTTTCTTAAAAATCGGAGTTCTTTTCTCAAAAGGTCGGAGTTCTTTTCTAAAAAGCAGGAGTTCTTTTCTCAAAAGGCCAGAGTTCTTTACTAAAAAGACCGGAGTTCTTTTTACTGAAAATCAGAGTTCATTTTACTGAAAGCCGGAGTTCTTTTTCTTCAAGGCTGAAGGGTCAGAAGTCTTTTCTTTAAACATACAATTATTGAAGTTCATATAGATCGACAAATAATCATACTTTAAGCAGAATAAAAATCAAACATCATGAATAACAAGACAGTTCATATAGATCGACAAATAATCATACTTTAAGCAGAATAAAAATCGAACATCATGAATAACTAGACTTTTTTTTAATCATGCGATTAAGAATAATTCTTCCTTAAATCATATGAACAGAACAAACATCATATATACTGAAATATAAGTTCATCAGAAATCAGACATACTTGCGTTGCAAACATGTATAATCATGAACTTAAAATAAGGGTGAGTACTCTTGCCTGGACTTCTTTTACTTTGCCTTGAACCTTTGGTCTCCCTTTACTAGAAAAATTGATTGCGTGCATCTTTCTCACGCCCTCTAATTCTTATTTATAGGCCTTAGGTCTGGCGGTCGTCGTTTGGGTTCGGTCACACTCGGGAGAATATTTCAGAGTATGTTATTTATATCCTTACATTCCCGAAGAGTTTCCTCATTAAATTTCCAGCTAACTGACCTTGACCGGATTTATGTTTCTTATTTGAATATATTCCGGTCAACTAACTGGCATTGACCGGATTACTTTCCTCTTTCCCGTCCTTCCTTCTATTCACGTTTTTCGGTCAACCTTTTACTTTCACCGGATCACGCCTTCCGGTCAACATTTTACATTGACCGAATTATACCTTCTTCACGCCTTCCGGTCAACATCTTACGTTGACCGGATTACGCCTTCTTCACGCCTTCCGGTCAACACTTGTTGACCGGATTACCATCCTTAGGTAATTGTAACTTGACATCAGAGATTTTCTATATTCTATGATTTAGGCCATTACAATCTCCCCCACTTACAGGAATTTTGTCCTTAAAATTTTAAATGAAGTTACTAACCTTCAGAAAATAGATAGGGATACGTGTTCTGAATCTCTTCTTCTCGTTCCCAAGTTGCTTTTTCATGTGAGTGATTTTTTCAGAGTACCTTTATTAAAGAGATTGATTTGGTGCGTAGCCTTTGTTCCCTTCGATCTAAAATCTGTACTGGCTTTTCTACGTAAGATAAATCCTTGTCAATTGCCAAAGGCTCAAATTCAATTACATAAGTAGGATCATGGACATACTTCCTAAGCATTGATACATGAAACACGTCATGTACTTCTACCAAACTTAGTGGAAGTACAAGTCTGTAGGCCACTTCTCCAATCCTTTATAAAATCTCAAAATGGCCAATAAATCGTGGTTTTAGCTTTCCTTTCACCCCGAATCTGTATGTCCCCTTAGATGGCGACACCTTTAAAAATATAAAATCGCCTTCTTCAAATTCTAATGCAGACCTCCTATGATCTGCATAACTCTTTTGTCTGCTCCGGGCTACTCTAAGATTCTCATGTACTAGCTTTATCTTTTCTGTCGTCTCCTTAATAATTTTCGGACCCAAAATCCTTTTATCCTCGGACTCCTCCCAGTAAATCGGTGATCTAAATCTCCTTCCATACAAGACCTCAAAAGGAGCCACGCCTATACTGGCCTGGTGATTATTATTAAATACGAATTCTGCCAAGGCTAGGAAATTGTCCCAAGTCCCTTTCATCTCTAATACTGAGGCCCTTAACATATCCTCGAGGATCTGAATCGTCTGTTATGACTGGCCGTCAGTTTGTGGATGATAAGCGGTACTAAATTTTAATTCTGTCCCCAATTCTTTATGTAAACTCTTTCAGAACCTTGAAACAAAACAACGGTCTCTATCTGACACAATAGAGGCAAGCACACCATGAAGTCTGACAACCTCATTTACATACAGTTGGGTCAGTTTATCACGGGAGTATGTCGTCCGAATTGCCAAAAAATGGGCTGACTTTGTTAGTCAGTCAACAATAACCCAAATAGCATCATGTTTTTTAGGTGTCCTTGACAGGCCGGTCACAAAGTCCATGGTAATATCTTCCCATTTTTAGCCTGGAAGCGGCATTGGTTGTAATAACCCAGATGGCTTCTTTCTTTCGGCCTTTACTTGTTGGCATACAAGACATTTTTTCATGTAAGCTGCAATGTCCCTCTTAGTATTTCTCCACCAGAATACTTTCTTTAGGTCTTAGTACATCTTACTGATTCCCGGGTGGATTGTATACCAGGATCTGTGGGCTTCCTTTAAAATTTTCTTCTTCAATTCTTTATTGTCTGGCACACATAATCGATCCCTAAACCTTAATACTCCATCCGGCTTAACATGAAAATCACTTTGGGAATCTTTGTCCAGATCATTCATGATATTCACAAGGAAAGAATCATTCACCTGACCTCCCTTAACCTCATCTATCACCTCTGGCTAGATTTGAAGGTATGCCAAAATCATTTGCTTTTCTTAAACATATCGTTGGATGTCATAGTACATTAGACAGTCTAGCATCTCCATTTACTTGACTTGCATCCTTGCCAAAATACCTGGTTGCCGACTTAGTGGATCGGTGACTACATTGGCCTTACCTGGCTCGTATCGGATTTCACAGTCATAATCCTTCAGAAATTCAATCCATCTTCGCTGCCTTATATTTAGTTCCTTTTGAGAGAATAAATACTTTAAACTTTTATAATCGGAATAGACCAAGAATTTCTCACCAAACAGGTAATGTCTCCAGATTTTCAGCGCAAACGCTACAGTAGCTAATTCCAGATCGTGAGTTGGGTAATTTTTTTCATGATCCTTCAATTGTCATGACCCATAGGCAACTACCCTTTCGTGTTGCATTAACACACAACCCAATCCACTCTTTAAGGCATCACAATAGACAATCAGTCCTCCGGATTCATCTGGAATGGTTAGGACCGGTGCAAAAGTTAACCGGTCTTTAAGTGCCTGAAAACTCCCTTCACGATCATCGGTCCACTCAAACTTAGCATCTTTCTTTGTTAGTTGTATGAGTGGTAGGGCAATTTGGGAGAAAATTTCTACAAACTGTCTGTAATATCCTGTCAAGCCTAAGAAGCTCCGTACTTCGGTCACCGAGGTTAGCCGGTTTCATTTTACCACTGCCTCCACTTTCTTAGGGTCGACGAAAATCCCTTCTTTGGAGATGACCTGACCAAGAAATCCCACCTCCTCTAACCAAAATTCACGTTTCTTTAATTTGGCAAACAGCTGATGTTCCCTAAGGATCAGGAGTGTGGTCCGTAAATGCTTCTCATGTTCCTCATAGCTCTTTGAGTAAACAAAGATGTCATCAATAAAGACTATCACAAACTTGTCCAAGTAGGGTTGAAAAATTCGGTTCATCAAGTCCATAAATACGGCTGGAGTGTTAGTTAACCCAAAAGGCATCACTACAAACTCATAGTGCCCATATCTAGTCCGGAACGCAGTTTTTGCTATATCATCCTTTCTGATCCGAAGCTGATGATATCTAGATCTAAGGTCGATCTTTGAGAATACACAAGCTCCTTGTAATTGATCAAGGAGGTCATCAATCCTTGGCAAAGGATATTTATTCTTGGTGGTAATTTTATTCAGTTCTAAATAATCCACACATAATCTCAAGGTCCCGTCCTTTTTTTCTTACAAACAGGACCAGTGTACCCCATTGTGATACACTCGGCCGAATGAAACCCTTATCTAACAACTCCTGCAGTTGCTGCTTTAACTCCTTAAGTTCTGCCTACGCCATTCTATATGGTGCTTTGGATATTGGTGCTGATCCTGGCACCAATTCTATTCCAAATTCCAACTCCCGTTTGGGCGGTAGCACAGGTAACTCATCAGAAAATGGGTCTTCGAACTCCCGTACCACAGGAATCTCTTTGGCCAGAGCCCCTTGACCTTCAGCAGTCACACTAGCGAAGGCTAGGTAAGCTTGGCACCCATCACCAATCAAGTGCTGGGCATGGAGGGCCGAAATGAAGCAAGATGCTTCTTTACGCCGGACTCCCTAAATATAGAAAGGCTTGTTTCCAGAGATGGTAAAATCTACTCTTTTTCGGAAACAATCAATGCTGTCATGATACCTTGCTAGCCAATCTATTCCCAAGATTGCATCAAAGCCCATCATTTTCAGCAAAACCAGATTAACAGGTATCACGTATTCATTTGATTCTATCGGACACTCTGAATATACCACATTTAAAATTATAGACGACCCTGTAGGTGAGGCAACCATCAATGGGAAGCCAAGATCTTGAGGGAGGGTCGTAAGATTCTTCACAAATTCAAGGGAGACAAATGAGTGAGTAGATCCTGAGTCAAAGAGTACATGACTAGAAGTGCCACAGATAGAAAGTGTACCTTCCACAACCTCCGTAGAAGTTTCGGCCTCCTTTGCAAAAATGGCAAACACCTTAGTTGGAATGGGAGACTTAAATCTTGAGGCTTGTTTGGCGAGTGGGCAATTCTTGATCATGTGTCTAGCCGGCCACAATTATAACAGACTCCTAACTTCTTATAGCACGGCTTCCCTTCATGTGATTTTCTGCAATGATCACATGCATTACTAGGTGTTCGGAAAATCTGTATGGATTGGTTCTACTCCTCACTGGATCTTATCGGTCTCGCTTTCTTAGAAGGGCCTCCACTAGCACTGGCCCTTGAAGCTTGACTACCGGAGTTCTTTTGCCTAAGAAATGCTCTTCTCTCCGGCTCCTTCTCATAGATGACAGCCCTTTTTAGCACCTCTCCATACATGGCCAGCTTCAGAGTTGAAAGGTGCCTCCTAATATCGTCTCTTAATCCTTGAAAGAACTTCCTAGCCTTCCTCTCCTGGTCTTCTACCATATAAGGAGTATAACGAGGTAGCTCTGTAAACTTTGCATCGTACTCAGCCACAGAGCGAGTACCTTACCTTAAGCGAAGGAATTCATCCTTTTTCTGTCCACGAAGGTTAGCTAGAAAGTATTTCTCCAAGAATGCTGCTTCGAACATTTCCCAAGTAATATCCCTGTCTGGTACCTAAAAAACTCTCTTCTGCAATTCCCACCAGTGGTGGGCCTCACTCGCCAGTTTATGGGTGGCAAATAGAACCATATCTCCAGTAGTGCACTTAATCACCGCAAACACCTTGTTTAGTCGTTGGATCTAGGTATCTGCCTTCAATGGATCGGGTTCTTCTAAGAATTCAAGGACTCACTCGTTGGTAAAGCGATCGTAGACTAACCTCTCCTATTGAACAGGAATTAGGGTGGTCACCAGAGTCAGTGGAGGCAAGGCTTCTATAACATTAGCCATCCTATCTAGCAGGTTCAAGTACCTTACCTTCGGGTCCGAAACGTTGTTAATTCGGACGGTTCGCCTTCCTCGCCTTCCTCTATTAGATATGACTTCAGTGACAACTTTGATTTCTAAAAAGAAAATTTTTGTCAGTTTAATAGCCAAGGGTGGCTATCACAAATTACTCCGTCCAAAGTATAGGTAAAGCTAACCTCCCCTTTACCATAACTAATCCTGCCCTAAGCTTCCGTATTGATTCAAGTTGACCTAAAGCATCTCAATTTTTTCTCTGATACCAACTGTGATGGTTCAGCCTTATTTTACCGCATAAAGCCACCATCAAGCCTAAATCCTTACCTTAAAATAAATTAATAGATAATAATTAGGTGGACATAAAAATTTTTCTTTTCTTTCATATGAATAAACCTTTCTTTATACGCAGGATTGATTGAGGCCGAACTACGTGAGCTGGCTTTCCGATTTTAATTTCATACATGGCTGGCCAACGCTAAGGTTAAACAAACCTAAATGCCTTGAAATATCCTGAGATGCTTACTAGAATTATCAATTTTATTTATCCAAAAAGTAATCACAGAAACATACTAACATCCATAGATTCTTATACAGCGGAGATTGTTCTACAAGTCTTCTCAAAATATCAAAAGGAATAAATTAAGTTCTTCATTTATCAGCTCCGGCCAGCTATGCCGTCTAGCTACTTCATATGGTTCTACTCAACTTCGTCCTCCATAAGCCTCTCGTCATCTGAAAAGTGGCAAGAGTGAGCGACAAAGTCTAGTAAGATACTCACATGCAGAAAACATAAACATACATATAATCAGATCAAAGTAAGAATTTACATCATAACTTTAACATATAAAATCACCATATAATTTCTTCTTTAGTTCAGAATTTTCTTGATCTTATTCTTATTATCTTATCTTCAGAAGTTTCATAAAAACCATTCGAAATTCTTATCATCTTTACGAATCGGACGGGAGTGGACAACATCGAGGAAGGGTTGTGTGTTACCCCACAACCTAAGGCCGTATCCTCTCATTGTGCTCCCCAAAGCGGGAGGTAATGCTTTTAATCCGGCATATTGGGCCGTAATCTACAAGTCTTATGCTACCAAAAGTCTCCCCCCATGGCCCAGGAGGCAGTCCTCGAGTGTTACTCTAATATCCTTCATCCATCTTTAATAGCAAGTTTAATGAAAACTCGGTTGTTAGTTCATATCTTTTAATAGCCATCCGTCATAGTTCGAAAGTTGAAAGTCGTAGAGTTTCACTTGCTGTCTGGATTACATACATTTTCCTTGTTTTTATAAAAAAAAGGCCGAAGTTCTTTTTTCTAAAAGAAGGCCGGAGTTCTTTTCTCAAACGGCCGGAGTTCTTTTTCAAAAAGTCGGAATTCTTTTCTCAAGAAGGCGAAGTTCTTTTCTAAAAAGGTCGGAATTCTTTTCTCAAAAGCCGGAGT
>JAODPA010019341.1:0-13081 GCA_025585075.1 Nepenthes mirabilis | reverse complement strand
AATATTATAATTATTGATTATTTTTTTATGATTCAAATAAGTAGGCTGCATTCCAACGATAAGAACTAACCATAAGTTGATGGAACCTTCTAACGGCTACAGTGTTACAGCTACGTTCGCGAAACGAGATTCGCCTTATTCAAATACTCCACATCCCCACAGTTAACTAATGGCCAATTAAGCTAATTGTCCAATGCGAATGCCGTGAATTCTGGGTCGGACTCGAGGGCGGCCATAGTCTCCGGCGACAAGACAACCTCAAGATCCACGCTGCCACCCCCTTCCCGACCAGGAAACGCCGAGATCTTGCCGTCGAATTTGTTAGCCCGCCCGCTCCTTATGGAAACGGGTCTGCCCCACCCGAAATCGTTATCGTACATTGGTAACCTCGGAGAGCTACCCATCGTGATCGTCGCGCCGTCGAAGTTTCCCAATGGGAAGCACCTTGGATCGCTTTCCCAGTCCGCTACGGTCCTCCTCACCATGGCGTCATCGTGGGCCCGCACGTTCTGGTTCAGCAGCTCTGCGCACCACCGCAGGTCACGTGACAGCAGGTCGTCGACAAAAGCGACGGTCGGGATGCTCTGGATCGCGTTTCCGAAGTATACAGGATCTAACTTCGGCTCAAGCCTGTTACGGCAGTTCGCCGCCATCCTGAAGGTGGTCGTCTTCGACGGGCTCAGCTTCCTCGCGCGTGTGACGCACTGCCATAGTAGAGCGCAGAGCGATTGAAACGACGAGACATCTACCGCCGATTCCATCACGGAACTCTGCGGTTTCGAAACTGCGTTTCGTATCCAATTTCCGATTTTCGTCTTCATGTTCTCCGATTCTTCCGGCACTCCTTTCCAAGTATCGTTGCTCTGCTTTCCCAACACTTCAATGGCGACGTTGCTTCCATCTTCTCCGTATTTGCGGCTATTGGCCTTCGCTTTCAATTTCAGTATTGCTTCTCGGCTGAAACTGAAGATTCTCTCTCTTAGCGGCTCGTCGGCCGAGAAAGTGACGTTCGGTCCACCTTCTGGAACCTTCAGCACAGCCGACGAATTAAACACGGAGTTCCGACCAAAATCGGGCGACCTGGAGATCTTTCTCACTCCTCTGCACACCTCCGAGAAAGTATTGAAGAAATTCCAGAAAGAAGTGCCGTCGGCGACGGCGTGATTCACCGCACATCCAATAAACACGCCGTCGACGAGCTCCGTCACTTGGACGGCCATAACAGGCTTGAAATGGCCGTCGTAGCTCACCGTCCGGTCGAAGGAGAAAAACTCGTTGACAACATCAGGTACGTCTATCGGAGCCAAAACGTCGCGAACGAAGATGCGACTAGCAGTTGCGTAGATAAAGTCCACGCCGGCGTCATTGCAGGCGATGTAGACGTATCCGTCTGAGTCGGTCACCAACCGGCCGGCCAGCGGCGGAAAGTGAGTGAGCGCCGTCGAGAGGCCCCTCTTCAAGAGCTCAATCAAGTTTCTCATCGAAACGGGCGGGCGAGTGAAGAGCCCGCCCTTTTGAATGTAGTGACAAGAGAGCATGGGAAGATCGGAAGCCGAGAGTTTGAGGGCCTCCATTGCCGAGATTTGATCAGGTAAGACGGTGCATTTGGAGACGAGAGTAACAGGTTGAGAAGAAAGGAATTCAGCACAGGGCATTTTCACGAATTTGAATTTCTCCCTGAATTCTTCAGAAGCTCGCTACGCTAAGCTGTATGAAAATGCGAGTGAGGACGGAGAATGAGGAAGAAGCGGTATTTATAGGTGATGCGTCTCTGGACCTAAACTTCGAACAGATTCGGATGATCCTCTTGTCGTGGCTTCGACTTCGTTCCCTGAGTCGAATCCTGCACACCACTAAACAGAACAGGAGGTTAGCGTGTTCGACAGAAAATTGTCCCACTGAAAACACTCCGACGCTCAAGTCAGTAAAACAGTCTTCGTAAGAAAGAAACTGAAATTGAGAGAGAGAGAGAGCAAGGGTGTTTGATCTAGATGTAAGAAAGACATGAGGTCTTCTTGGATCTGGAAGGTGGGAAGGCAGTAAACGGCCGTGAGGGCTCGCTTGTTGCCTTAGGATTTTTTGGAGAATGAAGGTGGCAGAGAAGGCAGATTTCTCTGAGCACTCAATTGTCTTACAGAAAGCGTATTCAATTGGATGTGTTGAAAGCGTCAATGAAAGCATGCCCTTGATGGTGGGTCAAGGGTTTCTTTTGTAGCTGAGAGGTCGATCCTCCTTCTTTGGAAGGAGTGTTTCCCTTCCTGATCTGCTAGTTGGTTTGCCTTCTAGAGCAGATGCCAGTTGTCATGCTGATCGTGATTGTTTCCTTGTGAGGCGGCCAACAATTTTTCAAACCGGGTGCTTTCCTTCCGCGCATGTTATGGTTGGGAAGCCTGGGCTGGCAAGGATTTGGAGAAAATCTGGTGCCTTCCTTATATGGGAGGTGCCAATATTGCCAGTGTCCCTTCCGGTGCCTGTTGAGATCGTGGAATATCCTTGGAGAATCGTTGTTGGCCTTTTGATGATTTGTGGGCCTAAACGGGTCAAGCCCGTTACTGTTGAAACGCTTCTTGGGGCCCAACGTGCAAAACGCGGACGGTCAATGCTCGAGTTGATCGGCAGCATACGTGTTGGCCGCCCTCATGGAGGATGTCAGTTATTAGCCGCCTGATGGGCCTTGGGCCTGAATAAGTCAGGCCCATTACTGTAGTAAAGCCTCTTTGGGCCCAAGGCGCGTAAGGCGGACGGTCAACATTTGAGTTGACCGTCCGTTTGAGAGGTGGCCGCTCGTTTGAGAGTTGGCCGCCTGGATGGTCAATGCCAATGTTAACCGTCCTGGTCTTTCCAGCTTTTGAGCCTATTTTCCAATTGGGCCGTTAGGGTGTTGACCGCTGTCTTGGGCCTTTGTTGACTTTCTAAGTCCAACCCATTTCTGGTATACCCATCACTAGCCCCCCATGCTGGTGGCTAGAAGTCTGGCCTCCAGTATGTTCATGATGGGATGCCTTTCCTTACTTTGAGGATCTCGTGGAGATTCGTGAAAAGCATGAGGGAGAGTTTAACCGGAATTATTGACCGTCCCGGTCAATTCCGGAGAACCAGAATTGTTGACCGTCCTGGTCACTTCTGGAGCACCAGAATTGTTGACCGTCTTGGTCAATTTCGGAGCATCAGAATTGTTGACCGTCCTGGTCAATTTCGGAGCACCAGAATTATTGACCGTCCTGGTCAATTCCGGAGCACTAGAATTGTTGACCACCTTGGCCAATTCTGGAAGCATTTTCTGCCAGCCTTTGGCCGGTTTACAGGGCAAAAAGTGACACGTGTCTCCCGTTGGTTGGGCGGAGATCCTGCCCATTAATGAGCCAGAGATCCGTCCTTTTGCAGGGTCAAGTAGGGAGGTGACACGTGGCCGGACTGACGGCATCATTAATGAGGGGTTTCACGCTTGTCGCTTAAGTTTTCCTTCCGTATTTTTGAAATCATTTACGCCTTCAGCCCGTCGTCTTCTTCCTTCTCGTTTCTCAGACAGATCTTTCTAACGAACCCTAGCTTTTGCTCGATCATGGCGTTTGTGGTAGATTTCTCGTCCGTCTTGAGAGAAAACTACATAAAGGCATTGTGCGTCAAGTTCAAGATCCCCAAGGAGATGGCTTGGAGAGTTCCGGACAAGGACGACAAAGCCTTTGCCCCACCGGAGGGATACATTACCGTCTACGAGGCCCATCTGAGGAGTAGCCTCCACCTGTCGCTGCCGGAGGAGCTGGAATCAATCATGAAGGCTCTGCGAGTACCCATCGCCCAGCTTCACGCCAACACCGTGAGGTATCTCTGCACCCTGTGTATTTTTGCCCAAAAGCTTATCCAGAAATTTAGGATGACCGGCGTTAGGGTTGTGTTCAAATTGAACCATGGGAGTGAGTGGATATCGCTCACTCCCCGTACCGGAATAAAGATTAGTACGACCATTCATGATTCGTTGAAGAACTGAAAAAACCGGTTCTTCTTCGTGAAGGTGTGGGAGAAATGGCCTCTTGCGAGGGGCTGGGGCGAGATTCCTGAGGTGTACTCTGGTACGCTGTCTGCGGCGGATTGCGCCGCCTACGCATGGCTAACCAAGGCCATACGAGCTAATCCAAATGAGTTTAAGAGGGACTTCTTGGTCTCCCGGGCGGAGTCCAAGAAGGTGCACTGGGGGCCGCCATCACCGGTTTAGAAGCCACGCCCTTCGGTTATGATGATGAACCCTGAGGACTCAAGGGGTGTGATCATCCGCTCAAGGCACCCGGAGAAGGAGGTTACTGAGAGGGTAATTGGGACGCCCTCCTCATCTTCGTCTCAAATTGATTATGTGGCTGCCAGGATCTACGGCAGCTCCGGCAGCACTGCTGGAGTGGGGAGGTTCATTGAAGATAGGCCGGCGGAGGCTGGAGGAGTCATCCTGGCTCAGCCTGCGGCGAGGGTGGTCCTAGGCGCTGCCTGGATGGAGTCTGCGGAGGAGCCAGCTCGCAACATGGCTTAGGGCTCGAGAGTTTTTATTGTGGAGCCGTCGACGAAGGCTGATCCTCCAGCAACCGCTCCAGAGGCAGCCAAGGGGAAGAGGCCTGCTGCAGCTGCTCCGGAAGCTATAAGAGAGGAGCCCGCCGCTGCTGTTGATGATGATGAGTTTCTGGACCGCATTTTGGATGAGGCAGCAGCGTGCTCGGCGCGAGAGGATGCTCCTGGCTTGTCATCTCCTGGTCCACCGCTAACAGGGCCAGGTCTCTAGTCCAGGCCTGCGAGGCCCTCGAGTAAGATTTATGAGGTATGATTTCTGTAATGGCTTCATTGTATTTCTTTCTTCCTTGTGTTTGTAACTCACACTTCGCTTTTGTCTTGTGCAGTCAAGAAGGTTGATCTCAGCTTTCTCCCGGCAGGTGGAGCAACGTGATCGCATCATTGCTGTTCGGGAGGCTGAGATCTCCTGGCTGGAGGCCAAGCTGGCCGCCTCAGGAGGGGAGCTCCACGAGCAGACCGCTGCTCTTGAGGTTGTCATGGCGGGTATGGAGGCAGAGAACGCTAAGTTGAAGGCTGAGGTCGCTCGCTTGAAGGAGGAGGAGGATCGACTTAAGGCGAGCAATAAACGCCTTACCGACAGAGCTGCAGCCTCAGAGAACGAGTTGGCCACTCGGATCAGCCCCCATGAGATCGGGGGCGCACTGCACGCCCGGCTGTTGGAGGGGCTCAAAATTGGACGGTGCATTGCACGACTAATCGATCTTGACTTCCCAGTTGAGTTTATTAATCAGAGTAACTGCGCAGCGCAACGTTAGGAAGACTTGGTTGGAGAGCCCCGAGACAGCCAGGGTGGTCCGCCGCCTTTATAACCTTTTACACTTTTGGGACTTATGTAAATTGTATCTCGCTTTTTGAGCAATAAAATAGAAATTCTTTTTAATTTGGTGCCCATTGTCTTTATTGCTTTTTGTGTTTGTGTGGATCGTTGCATTAAGCGGCCAACCTGGTTGGCCGGCGACCGTTGCTTGGTTGCCAAGGAGCTAAGTCCCTAGGCTTGGCAGGTGGTTGCGTTAACCAGCCTTGCGGTGCTGTCCAAATGGTAACTTAGGCAGTCAGCGTTGGAGAAGGAACGTTTCTCGTCACTATTTGATCACGCTATCCTTTCGCTGGGAAAGTTATTGCGTGGGGCGGCCAACCTGGTTGGCTGGCTGCCTAAGGAATAAGATCCTTAAGCTGGGTAGGCGGTTGTATTAACCAGCCTGGTGGCGCCGTGCAAGTGATGACTTGGGCAGCCAATGTTGGAGAGGAAATATTTTTCCCTTCGACCGTCGTTGACTAACGTTACTGCTCCCCGAGAGGAGGTCGTCGCGTGTGCCACACTTGCCCCCTAAGGTTTTTAGACCGCTATCGGGCCACTTGGATGACCAAGGTTTAGTACGACCGCTAATGGGCCACCTGGATGACCAGGGTTTTAGACCATTCATGAGCTACTTGGATGACAAAGGTTTCAGACCGCTCATGGGCCACCTAGATGACCAGGATTTTAGACCGCTCATGGGCCACCTGGATGACTAGGGTTTCAGACCACTTCTGGGCCACCTGGATGACCAGAGTTTTAGACCACTTCTGGGCCACCTGGATGACCAGGGTTTAACGAGAGGGTGAAGACCCTCCCGACTTAGGGGCAGTCTAGGTTGGGTAAACCTGTAAGGCAAACGTAGTTTATATGTATGCACACAAAGACTAGGGCCCTATATGCTAAGTAAACTTCTTATTTTGCCAAATTAAAACAAGCATGTGAATGAATGCACACAAGAGGGTGAGTGCGTACTTGGGTTCCCTGTTGGAAGTAGCGCTTTAGGTGGGTCGCGTTCCACGTTCGTGGGACCAACTTTCCGTTCTGGTTTCGGAGTTTGTATGCTCCGTTTTGCAAGACGGGGGAGACAAGGAAATGTCCCTCCTAGTTGGGAGAGAGCTTGTTGCGGCCGGCTATCTTGCCTGTGGCCTCGACGCCCCATAGGACCAAGTCCCCAACGTCGAACTGTCGGGCTTTCACCTTTTTATTGTAGTGCCAGGCAACTCGGTGTTGGTACGCTACTGTCCGTATTCTGACGGCGTCGCGGGCTTCCTCTAGCAGGTCTAAATGCTCCCTGATTTTCTAGGAGTTGGTCTGTGGGTCGAAAGACTCCACCCTGAGACTTGGAAGCCCGATTTTGACCAGGATCACCGCTTCAGTCCCGTAACAGAGGCTGAAGGGTATCTCGCGCGTTGGTTCCTTCGGGGTTGTTCGATAAGACCAAAGAACGGAAGGGAGCTCATCAACCCAGGAGCTCCCGGCGTCCTCCAGCTTAGTCTTTAACCCGTGGAGTAGCGTACGGTTTGTGACCTCCACCTACCCGTTGGCCTGGGGGTATGCCACCAAAGTGTGGACCAACTTGATGCCAAGGCTGGTGCAATACTTGGTGAAGCGTTTTCCCAAAAATTGGGTCCCGTTGTCAGTCACTACGACCTCTGGGATGCCAAACCTAGAGACAGTGCTCTGACGAAGAAATTCCAGCGCATTGTGTTCCGTGATTTTTGCCAGAGGGACTGACTCGACCCACTTGGTGAAGTAGTTGATGCCCGCGATGATGAACTTCCTTTGCCCCGTGGCAATGGGAAATGGGCCAAGAATATCGAGCCCCCATTGTGCGAAGGGCCATAAAGCTGGCAGCTTTCGTATTTCTTTACAAACTCAAGCGCATCCTTTTTCATTGATGGCCAATAATAGCCCTGCCTCATGATCTTGAAGGTCAGGTTTTTTCCGCCTACGTGTGATCCACAGATCCCAAGGTGAACTTCGCCCAGCACGTAGTCGGCCTCCTCGGGAGATAGACAGTGGAGGTACAGAGTTGAGTACCCACGGTGATACAGTCGTCCATTCACTACTGCGTACTAGCCAGCTGCCTTTTTAATTCGCTTGGCCTTTTTGGCGTCCTCTGGGAGTGATCCGTCAGCTAAGTATTTAAGGTAGGGCATCATCTAGTTTTCCATCTCGAAAATCTGCATTGCCTCCTGTTTTTCTATGCTGGGAGCGCTCAAAACCTCCCTCATGTCCCTCTAGTACTGCTCTGGATTTTCGGCTGCGGCGGCTCTAGCCAACTGGTCTGCCTTCTAGTTTTCAACTCGAGGGACGTAAACTAGGGTCAGTCTGTCGAAGCCCTGGACAGCCTCCTTTTCCTTAGCTAGGTACTTGGCCACAGAAGGGTTGTTTGCCTCAAAGTCCCCGTTAACCTGGTTGACAATTAGTTCGGAGTCGCTGTAAACCGCCAACCTCTTGGCAGAGCACTGTTTTGCAAATCGCAAGCCAGCTAACAGGGCTTCGTACTCGGCGATGTTGTTGGTCGCCGTGAAGTCCAGTTTGAGGGAATACTTAACCTCAAATCTGTCAGGGGTCGTAAGGACCACCCCTGCTCAGCTGCCACTGTCTGTGGACGATCCGTCCACGTGGAGTGTCCATTCTGGAACTTCGTCTGGCTGCTCCGCGTTTTCTACGGGCTGTTCCTCGTGGATTGGAGTCGTGGTCTCGACAATGAAGTCAGCCAGAGCCTGCGCTTTTATGGCAGGTCTGGGCCTAAATTCGATGTCGAACTCACCCAATTCGATAGCCCACTTCACCAGTCGTCCCGAAACGTCTGGTTTCTGGAGTATGCCATTCAGCGGCTGGTCAGTGAGGACCACTATGCGATGCGCCTAAAAGTATGGCCTCAGTTTCCGCGCTGCGAAGATAAGTGCTAGGGCCATTTTTTCGGTGCGTGGATAGCGTATTTCTGGGCCGGTCAATGTTTTGCTCACATAGTAGACCGGCTGCTGGGTATCGGATTCTTGGCGCACGAGGACGGAGCTGAGAGATACTTCTGAAACTGCCAGGTAAAGGTGCAGCTCCTCTCCGTCTTTGGGTGACGCTAGCAACGGTGGGCTGACCAGATACTGCTTAAATTCATCGAAGGCGGACAGGCAGTCAGCCGTCCACTGGAATCCATTGAATTTTATCCCTCTCAGGGCTTTAAAGAAGGGCTGGTACTTGTCACCAGACTTCGCGAGGAAGCGGGATAAAGCAGTCAGCCGCCCAGTCAATCGCTAGACGTCTTTAACGCTCTGTGGGGGAGCCATGTCAGCGAGGGCCTCGATCTTTTCTGGGTTTGCCTCGATCCCCCTCTGGGAGACGATGAAACCCAAGAACTTCCCGGAGGCCACCCCGAAGACACACTTGGCTGGATTCAGTTTCATTTGGTGCTGGCGGAGTACCTCAAATGACTCTTCCAGGTCACGTATGTGGTCGCTAGTGACTCTGCTCTTGACGAGCATGTCGTCGACCTAGACATCCATGTTACGACCAATCTGCTTTTCGAACATCTTGTTGACCAGTCGCTGGTAAGTTGTCCCAGTATTTTTCAGTCCGAAGGGCATCACTTTGTAGCAATAGGTGGCCTGGTCTTTCATGAACGATGTATGTTCCTCGTCCTCCGGACTCATTCGAATCTGGTTGTAACCCGAATAAGCGTCCATGAAGTTGAGCTATTCATGTCCGGCCGTAGAGTCAACCAGTAGGTCGAGCCTGGGCAAGGGAAAACTGTCTTTTGGGCAGGCCTTGTTGACGTCGGTAAAATCGATGCACATTCGCCATTTTTCGTTGCTCTTTTTCACCAAGACGACATTTGAAAGCCAATCTGGGCACTGGACTTCTCTAATAAACCCAGCGTCCAGTAGCTTTTTCATCTCCTCTCGGATGGCGATCAACTTCTTTGTGGAGTGGTTTCTCCACTTCTGCCTGACCGGCTTCCGGCTAGGATCGAGGCCCAGCTTGTGGACCATCACCTCAGCCGAAATCATGGGCATGTCGGCAGGAGTCCATGCGAATATATCAGCGTTCCGTTGTAGGAACGCAATCAGTTTAGTGCGCAGTGTGTCAGTGAGTGAGCCGCTAATCTGCACACACTTTTTCGATTCCTTTGGATTTAGTGGGACCAGATCTGTGGCTTCACCGGACTGCACTTACTGCAATGTGGTCTCGTCTCGATGATCGAGTTCTCCCATCGCGCCAGGGCTACCGCTAGAGGCAATCTGGGACATGTAGCATGTCCGCCCAATTATTTGGTCACCTAACACCTCTCCTACACCATAAGGTATTAGGAACATCATTTTAAGGTGCGGAATTGAGGTGACCGTCTCAAACGCTGTCAGGCAAAGCCTGCCTAGTATCGCGTTGTAAACGGAGGGCAGATCAACCACTAGAAAGGTAAGTGTGCGACTTGCTGTCTTCGGATACGTCCCTAAGGTAACTTTCAGTTGAACAGTCCCTTGAACGAGCACTGCTTCGTTGTCAAGGCCGTATAATGGGCCTTCGGTTGGTTTTAGTTGGTTTGTTTTTAGGCCTAACTTAAAGAAGGCATCCAAGTGAAGAAAATCTTTAGAACTTCCATTATCGATAATGACTCGTTTCAGCTGGTAGTCCAAACTGCCATCTAAAACGAGTGCTGATATGACAAGGGGGTCAGCATGGGGGGATATTACATGAGTTGAATCACTATCACTGAAGCTAATTATATTGTCTACTGTGCGCTGCTTCTTCCTCCCAGTCTGCTGCTCCTTGCTGTCTGCAGGGTTCTTGGTAGGTCGGGTGGTGACTATATTAACCACCCCCGCCGCAATCCTGTTCCGGGGTGGAGTCTGCTCCTGTCCCTCTTCATCAGCCGCTCCTGAGCTTTGTCCAGGACCTCTGACAAACTTTGTGAGGTGGCTCTTGCGAATTAGATCTTCAATCTCTCTTTGCAGTGTCTTACAATCATCAGTTGAATGACCAGCAAAATGATGGAAGTCGCAGTACTTTGACTGATTTCCAGAGTCTTTTTTCAGTGGTTTGGGCCACTTTAAGAATTTTTTTCCACGGATCTGCATAAGGACATTGGCCTGTGTGTCCGTTAGAGGTGTGAAACTGGTGGGCCCATAGTCTCTGCGTTCTGGGGGCCTAGTCCGGCACAACTTCTGGCGGGAGTGTTCTCCGCCACTGTACTTTCTCTTCCCCTCACTAGGGAACGGCCGAGGCTGATCCGCCCGTTCTAGACGTTTTACCTCGTTGGCCTCCTCTGCCGCAGCGTAAGCCCTCGTGATGGATTCCGCCTCGCGGAAGGTTTGTGGATTTTTGTGAGCAAAGTGCTTGAAAAAGTCACCGTAAGTAAGCGTAGAGATAAAACTGCCCAACTTCATCTCCTCTGTGATCCTGGGGATCCTTCTAGCCTCCGCCACGAAGCGATCCAGGAAACACCGTGGGTTCTCTCCCGGTTTCTGCTTTATGTGGCAGAGATGCCATGACTGTTTCTCTTCCCGTCGGCTCGAGGCGTACTGAGCCAGGAAGAGATCCGTGAGTTCACGGAAACTGCCGATGGTGCCTGAAGGGAGGTGATGGAACCAGATTTGAGCGTCTCCCTTCAGTGTGAGGGGAAAGCAGCGGCACATCGCTGAGTCTTCTAGCCCTTGTAGACTCAGATGGGTACAGAAGTGATCCAGGTGGTCAACCGGGTCATTGCCCCCATCGTATAAGTCAAGGGAAGGCATATTGAACTTTGACGGCAGTGGACGGCTCAGGATCTCCGCAGTGAAAGGAGATCGATCCAAGTCGATGGCGCGCTCCTCCTCTTGGAACACACGGTTCCAGATCTTGTCTACCCGCGGATCGGTGCGAGCGACGTTTGCTGATCGTTTGAAGTTGAGAAAATTCCTCAACTCTGTTTTGTCCCTGGCGGGTTCAGCAGCCGGTCGGCTGCTGCCTCCAGTGGATCGGGCAGTCCTGGAGGCTCGCTCCTGGACTGCGTGGTAGTCTTCTACCCGAGAGTATCGGGGATTTCTTCTTTCTGGGCTCTCTGGCGGAGATGTACTCTCGAAGCGTTCCATAGGCCTGTTCTGGCCAGGAACGCTGGAGGATGCTGGAACCGGATTGTCTCTGGCTTTGACAGGCCTTTTGGCCGGCTTTTTCTTCCTCTAGCCACCCCTTTTGGTGGCTGGTGCTGGGACGGCTGCTGGAGGAGCAGCCCACAGTCGTTGCTCGTTCTGAGCGCAAAGTAACTGGAGCAGGCGATTGTTGTCTTGCATCTGCTCCACCAGTAGTTGAAAGTAAGGCGGTGGAACTCCGCCCGTGACCCCGTTGACCATAGCACTAACAGCGTGGTCCTGTTCGGGGTTAGCAGCATCTCTAACGGGGTCGCTAGCTTGGGCTCTCGTGTTCACCATTGTAGAATCAGAAGGTGACATAGAGAGAGAGTTTGTGCAGATTTTTGTGGTAGGCTTTTTGTAAGCGTTTCCCACAGACGGCGCCAATGATGCGTCTCTGGACCCGAACTTCGAACAGATTCGGATGATCCTCTTGTCATGGCTCCGGCTCCGTTCCCTGAGTCGAATCCTGCACACCACTGAACAGAACAGGAGGTCAGCGTGTTCAGTGAAAAATTATCCCACCGAAAATACTCTGACGCTTAAGTCAGTAAAACAGTCTTCATAATAAAGAAACTGAAATTGAGAGAGAGAGAGAGAGAGAGCAAGGGTGTTTGATCCAGATATAAGAAAGGCGTGAGGTCTTCTTGGATCTGGAAGGTGGGAAGGTAGTAAACGGCCGTGAGGGCTCGCTTGTTGCCTTAGGATTTTTTGGAGAATGAAGGTAGCAGAGAAGACAGATTTCTCTGAGTACTCAATTGTCTTACAGAAAGCGTATTCAATTGGATGTGTTGAAAGCGTCAATGAAAGCATGCCCTTGATGGTTGGTCAAGGGTTTCTTTTGTAGCTGAGAGGTCGATCCTCCTTCTTCGGAAGGAGTGTTTGCCTTCCTGATCTGCTGGTTGGCTTCCCTTCTGGAGCAGATGCCAATTGCCATGCTGATCATGATTGTTTCCTTGTGAGGCAGCCAATAACTTTTCAAACCGGGTGCTTTCCTTCCGCGCATGTTACCGTTGGGAAGCCTGGGCTGGCAAATATTTGGAGAAAATCTGGTGCCTTCCTTATATGGGAGGCACCAATATTGCCAGTGTCCCTTCCGGTGCCTGTTGAGATCGTGGAATATCCTTGGAGAATCGTTGTTGGCCTTTTGATGATTTGTGGGCCTAAATGGGTCAGGCCCGTTACTGTTGAAAGGCTTCTTGGGGCCCAACGTGCAAAATACGGACGGTCAATGTTTGAGTTGACCGACAGCATGCATGTTGGCCGCCCTCGTGGAGGATGTCAGTTATTAGCCGCCTGATGGGCCATGTGCCTGAGTAAGCCAGGCTCATTACTGTAGTAAAGCCTCTTTGGGCCCAAGGCGCGTAAGGTGGACGGTCAATGTTTGAGTTTGAGAGTTGGCCGCCCGGACGGTCAACGCCAATGTTGACCGTCCTGGTCTTTCTAGCTTTTGGGTCTGTTTTTCAATTTGGCCGTTAGGGTGTTGACCGTCGTCTTGGACCTTTGTTGACTTTCTGAGTCCAACCCATTTCTGGTATACCCATCAATAGGGAAGCTGCATGCGTTGGATTCATGAACATCGCTAAGTTTGCTGCCGCCGCCGCCGCTGCAGCGGCTGTAG
>JAODPA010019330.1:0-13083 GCA_025585075.1 Nepenthes mirabilis | reverse complement strand
GTCGCAGTGGTGTGCGGTGCTCGTAGGCTGGACGGCGGTGGTGTGGTGTGAAGGAGAGAAGTCGTTCGAGGGGAGAGAGATCGACGACGGTTGCGCGAGAAGCATCGACGGCCTCGTAACGGCGTCGGCGCCGGCTGGGTAGTACCGAGGAGGTCGGCGACGGCCACGTGAGGCGGTGCGGTGGTCGATCGGCGGCAGCGGAGAGGCCGGCAGCGGCTGGCAAAGGCCATGCGCGGTGGAGAGAGTGGACGCGGCAGAGGAGAGAGAAAAGCTCGATTGGAGTGCTTCGGGACATCCTTTCTTTAGATCTGTGGAGTATAAAGTCGAGGCAAGTATCCTCTAGCCCTATTCTTTGTCTGATTTAATTTTCGATGCATTTTAACTATTGTGGTAGATTTTATTAACATGCATGTATTTTTAAATACCCTCAATTTATCAATTGTATACATGCATGTATATTTTATCAGTTGTACGGTGGTTTTGTATTGGTATTTGTGATTTGGAGGGATTTTGGACACCCGAACGTTATATATGTATGTTTGTGTATCCGTATATTGTGGAACTATGAACCAGGATTTGCACTAACTATGCATGCTGCCGGGGGTGGGATCACTACGGGACCATGGTGGTCCGAGACCCTAGGGGTCGATTTGTGATCCGAGGCATTGGCTATTTGTGGCGCCGCTCCTGACGGGGACGCTGTCCCGACGGGGACGTATATAATAGGCTACTTCCGCCGGAAGGAAGATATTTGTAGCTGACCTGCCCCACTGTGTATTTAATTGAGAACCATCGTAAGGAATTGACAGAAAACTAATATTTTCGGACGTCCTAATATATAACTAAAACTTGAGGTTGCACCCGAAGCCGCGGGTGGTAAAACATAGTAAGCAAGTTCCTAATCTATGGGAGATAGAGTACATGGATGGCCTTGAGCTACTGGCCTAATTCGTAGCCGATATAGCCGTGGTTACCGGACGAGGATAACCGTTCCTCAAGTTGGTATCATTAATATTTGGTTTTCCGATTTCGTGCATGCTTTGTATTTCTGCACGTATTTGGGTGTACTGTGATTTGAGATACGTGGTTTGGCCCACGGATGGGCGATAGGAATGTCTCGTACGTGCTGATGTGATAAACCCGGAACGTGTTTTGATTTATGTTTTAGTTCCGACGGTTTTCTCTTGATTTCTACATTATGAGTTTTAGATCCGGACGACGGTATGTGTCCTACGTGGATGTGGTGACGGTCGCGATTCTGTAATGCGACCTCGAATCATATGATATGATATCGTCCACGAGATTTTATCGGATCGTGATTTATATGATTTTGTCCCGGAGGGACGAGTTATTACGGACGACGATTTAGTACGAGACATCTCCTCGGTTTTCAGGGATTTCACGAATATGGTGTTTTGTTTTACGTGATTGCTATGCGATATCCCTGCTTCTGATTTATGTGTACCGTTTTATACGATTGTTGATACTTGCTGAGCTCTAGGCTCACATTTTCATGTTATATCCCTTCAGACTAGTGATATGGATACGCTTGCAGGAGCACGGACGTGATCGGGCTCAGATATTCCTTTTGGCGAGTGGAGATGTTACATTTGGTATATTTCTAATCTTGAGGATGTGTTATGGTTATTACTTATAGCCGGATGATGGCCTTGATCATTGTATGTAGAATATTGAAGATATAGTATTATGTGGATGAGTTGTTGTAAATTGGATACCTCCCTTGCGATCATGGTTAGCAGGTCGTGTATTATGTTTGTCCGGATTCTTATCGGATGAGATCTTGTGCGGATTTTATTTATGTTGGGTCCTGTATGTGTTTGGATTGTCACGCCCGGGTTGGGTTATTATGGTTGATGGAAATATATATATTATTGATTTTATTTTGACCTACGTACGTTGTGTTCCCGGGTCGTGACAGTGGTGGTATCAAAGAAAAGGTTGCAAGGATAGGTGATTTTGGGTCATCTCGGATAAGAAATTGATTGAATATCTGACGTAATAAGTGTAGCCTTTGGTAAAGAATGGAAGTTTTGGGTCGTAAATATTTGAATTCGACTCGAAAAGTCGATTAATTGGCTGTGTTGAGCCGCGTAAGCGACGTAATTGGTAATTCAATTCAGCAGCCAGATTAGAGTTTGGTTGCTTTGTGAAGGATGGTTTGTGGTAGGCAAGATGGAGAATCTTTCAAATGATTAAATGTGAGCCGATTTGAAAAATTTTGGGATGCTTAATCTCAATTAAGGCTTAAATTATATTTCAGAAAGTGGAGGAGGTGTTCGAGGTTTCTGATAGTTCAAATGAGATTTTGTCTATTGCCCATAAGTTGGAGAGTGAGGCAAACCAGTGGTGGGCTTCTCAGTACTGTATTTTACTTCTTGAGATATTTTTGTGGAGACAATTTTGAGAGTCATTCTCTTTTTGGCATTCGGGGTAATAAGGAAGATAAATTTAGTTGGTGAAGGCACGGAATTGAGTCTGTGGCCTTTGAGATTGTATGTAAATATTGTATATTTTTCTAATTTTTAGAGCTAGCTTTGATAAAGTTTACTCCTGATGGGTAAACCTTTGATCAGTTAAGTTGTAGACTCCGATGTCTGGTCTGGGTTTGTAAATATCAATGATTGGTTGTTCTAATTTTATTTGATGAACCGGACTTTAATGTGATATTGGGGGTGATTTGGTTGGCAAGTCACCACATTAGTGTAAACGATTTCGGTAAGAATATTCTGATTTATAATTTGGGCTGTGAATTTTGAATATGAGGAAGAGATTATCAAGAGGTGATGAAATTGGTGTCATTGTGCCTGTAAGTTAATTGATAAAAATATGTGTCGAGTTTATTTGGCATATGTGGCCACATCTGGGAGTCGTTATGTGGTCATAAAAAGTTTTCTTATTGTATGGTAATTCGAGGTGTTTCTTAGATGAGAAGATTAACCTGAATTATCTTTTAGTCGGTAGTTGAGGTTATTGCTAAGGTTGTGTCTGGAGTGACATCAATTTTGAGGACCTTGTATAGAGTCAATGAGACATTGGTCGAGTGCCTTGCGGTGGGTGTTAAATGCTTTTGGGATAAGCATGATGAATCTATGAGGTTATCTATGAATTATTGAAATTTAATTCGTTTGGGAAATGAATTATTTGATAAGCAAATGTTAGGAATTGGTAGGTGATTTGTTTGATCAATGGTCGGTACTCGATGTTTTCTAAATCGATCTGTACTTGGAGTATTGTCAATTAAGGATATCGGGAGAATATACCTGAGGTTTCTTTCAAGATAAAGATGCGGCTGTTGTGAGCTTCGGTGATATTTTTGGGTTAGTGATTTTGTTGGCATCTTTTGTAGGTCATATAAATCTTATGATCTTTCGGTCGTATTTTGGTCTATTTATGATCGTTTCATTAATGATATTTTGAATTGTTCGAGGAATTTATGTGGGGCATGGGGTCCGTTTGAGGACTGTCATAGTTGTAAAGGGTAGTTTGTGGTTTGCCCAATTGAGGAGATGTGAGTTTGGTTGGATGTAGTATTGTTTGGGCAAGTTATTTCTTCGATGGCATGTTTGTGAAATTGCAGAAGGTTGAAGCGGTGACCGGTTGGGAAATGCCATCGTTTGTTGCGAAGGTGCGTGATTTCTTGAGTCTGCTTAAATCTGTTAAGCGATTTGTCGAGGATTCCTTGAGAATCGTAGCGTCCGTAGGACATTGGGCTTAGTAGCTATCAGTGTTCGTTGGAATGATGAGTATAAGGGGAGCTTTCTAGAAATAAAGGACGTATTGTCTGCAAAGTTGATTTGGTTGATCCTCGATGGATTAAGTTAATCTGTAGTAGGTTGTGATGCTCTCGAGGAAGATTTGAGCTTGTGTTCTGATGCAGCGTTTTCGAGTGATTGCCTATAGGTTACGGCGGTTGAATATTTTTGATCTAAATTACTCTACTTATGGCTTGGAGTTAGCAGTTGAGGTATTTGCTCTGAGGCCTATGTTTGGCTTGGGATGCCGTGAAGTCCCCAGGCCAAAGAGGACAATATCTCGCCATACTGTGCCGCCGCTGCGCCACTCTGGAAGACTCGTTTTGGGGGCGGCTTAGGCCGTCTGTCAGGAATAAAACCGTACGGGTTGCGTGATGGCCTGGGACGCCGTGAAGTTTCCCCAATCCAAAGCGGACAATATCCTCATGCGGATGCGCTGGGGACGTTACAGATGGTATCAGAGTCGGGATCCGGTCCGGTGTGCCAGCGAGGACGCTGGGTCCCCAACGGGGGTGGACTGTAGAGTCCCACATCGGATGGAGGGGCGAATGAAGCGTGCCTTATTATAAGGGCGTGGATACCTCTCCCTTGAGGAGGCGTTTTGGGGGCGATGGATTCCGTCTGCCAGGAACAAAACCGTGAGGGCTGCGTGATGGCCTGGGACGCCGTGAAGTTTCCCCAATCCAAAGCGGACAATATCCTCATGCGGATGCGCCGGGGACGTTACATAAACACTAGAGTACAAGTCAGTGTACCTATCAAAGATGGCACTTCATTTGGCAACTGTCCTCCTATGGGCGATCGAATGGATGACCATTCTAAATCTTGTGTGAGTGCACTTGCGATAAAAATAGACGACATCTCTAAGGCCGTCCAAACCATTTGCATGCGGCTGGACAAGCGGCCGAAAGGGGTTCCGTCCTCAACCTCACAAACCGCTACGTCCAAGAGAAAGAATAGAGGAAGAAAATACTCTTCTAAGAAGATTTGCCAACAGGAAGACCTTAGGATTCAAGTAGCCTCAAGCAATAAAGTCCCATTGTGACTTAAAGGTCACCTAAGCTTTAGAGTTTGAGATGATAGCCCTGAGAGACGAAACCTTCAATACTCTTGTTACAACATGGAGCCTACATATTAAGAAGGACCTTCTCATAGTGAAAGTCCTCCAAGGGCTATGAAGTGCCCAGTTTCTTAGTCTGCACAAAACCCCTCTAAATTGATAAATTTCTTCAATGACGGCTTCTCCCCAAATAGAAAAAAAAGTTGAAAGGATTTGTCAGCATGTCTTTGGAGAAGACACAGGAGGAAGAGCTGTTGATTTGCAGAGATCTCCATTTACATGGAGATCCATACGCACTTACTCCAGCATAAGTTTAAGATATCGGCTCTGGATCCATACGGTAGAAATTCTGACCTTATGGATTATTAGGATCATTACTATACTCTTTTGAGCTTTCAAGGATTAGATGAGGGAACGATGTGTCTTTGCTTCCTCCTGACTCTAAAAGGGGACATTCGAGCATGGTTCTATTGGCTTCAATTGAACTTCATCAGAACTTTCCAAATATTGTCGTTGGTTTCCTATCCCATGTTGCTTCCAGTAGGAGGAACGAGAAGCAGTCATAGCATTTGACCCGAATTAAGTAAGGGGCAAATGAAAGTTTGAAAAAGTTCCTGGCCAAGTTAACGACCGAGGCTAGAAATTTTCCAAAACTCACAAAAGATGTGAAGCTTAGCGCTTTTATATCCACATTGGAGCCTAACGACTTTTTTAGGTATTTGGTTCACAATAAACCACAGACCTTCAGAAAGGTTGAAGTCATTGCTCAAGCCTCTATAGTGGCTGAAGAAACCAACGAAGCAAAATGGCCAGAACGAAGGGACCAGCCTCACCAAAAAATGATAGAGGGTAAAAAGAAAAACAGGGACAATATAGGTCCCTGAGGATCAAAAAAGTAATAAAAGTCCAAGCCAACACCTAGAAGGGAGTTTAGACACTAGGATCTGATTCCCCTCAATGACTTTTGCACCAACATCCTGATATAAATTCGGGATAAAAAATTCTTTAAATGGCCAAAGGCATTAAAGAAATCCCGATGGAAGTGACCAGTCGAAATATTGTCGCTACTATCGATGCGGAGGTCACAATACTAAGGACTACAGGACACTGCAGAAGAAAATTTATGAGCTAATCTAAAAGGGACACCTCAATTGATTTCTGCAAATACTCGGACAAGCTTCTGGTGGAGCAAATGGAGATGAGACCGAGCATCCAAGGAGCAAAGTGGCAACTGACATTGTAAGTATGATTACCACGCATCTCGCTCAGGATGATATTTTTGAAAACTTGAGAATGGCCCTCAGCGACAAAAAACTAAGGGTAGAAAATAGAAATGATGTTATTAATTTTAGTGATAAAGACCTAACTCATGTAACATCTGCACATCCCGACCCCTTGGCTGTAAATGCACTTGTTTCTAATGGTAGTATAGACTACCAATTGAAATAAGTATTTATTGATATTAAAAGTTATAAGAATTTGCTTTATCTTGATGCGTACTTTAAATTCAGATTAAAAAGAATCCAATTGAAGGTCACAGAGGAATCCTTATACGGACTAGATAACAAACCAGTACTCGTACAAGGGGTCGTTTAACTAAAAGTCACATTAGGTAACTATCCGAGGATAGCCACCAAGATACTTTCCTTCTTGGTTGTAGACCTTCCATCGGTCTACAATACCATCTTCGGACATCCCTATTTAATAACGTTTGGAGCAGTGACCTCAATCTCTTATCTAAAGATAAAATTTTCGACCCTATTTGGCATTGAAGAAGTCTTAGGTGATCAGATGATCAGACAGATATGTTACCTATTTCAAGTTACTCAGATGCCCACCAGTCAACCGATTGAAGACTTTAACTTCCGTGATGAGACCACGTTGTTACAAGCCCAATCTGAAGAGTCAACAGATCAAATTCCTTTGGATCTCAATGATTCAGAAAACTGCATACACATTGGAAGTACTTTATCCGAACCCCTCCGAGGTCAAATTATCAATTTTATTCGACAGAATTCTGACGTCTTTACCTAAACACCTAGCGACATGCTAGGGACACCGTCCAACAGAAACAAAGGAATTATTCAGTTGAAAATTTGATTATTATCTGTGAGAAAGTGAAGAGGCTACTAGATGTTGGATTCATTAGAAAAGTTTAATACCTAAATTGATTGTCATATGTGGTCATGGTGAAGAAAAGTAATAAAAAGTGGAGAATGTGTGTTAATTTCACTGACGTTAATAAAGTTTGTCTGAAGGATAGCTTCCCATTACTAATGATTCATTTACTTGTAGATTCAATATCTAGATATGGACTATTAAGTTTCATAGATGCGTACTCGCGTTACAACCAAATTTAAATGAGCCCAGAAGACGAGGAGCACATGACGTTTATTACCAAGGATCATACTATTATAAATTTATACCCTTTGGTTTAAAGAATGTCAAAACATCTTATTAACATCTCGTCAACAAAATATTCAAAGAACAGATCAGACAAAATATGAAAGTATATGTGGACCATATTTGTGATCTGGATGACATGTTCAGTGTCCTTCGAGCACACGAGATGAAATTTAATCCAACTAAGTGTACATTCAGAATTATATCGAAAAAATGTTTAGGCTTCGTTATTTCACATTGAGGAATAGAAACAAATCCTAAAAAGATTAAGGCAATCCTTGATATGAATCCGCCACAAATAGTGAAAGAAGTCAAAAAATGAACTAGGAGGCTAGCAGCACTCTCCTACTTCTTAGCCAAATCGGTTGAGAATACTTGTCCTTTTTTAAGACTAAGGGGAACAAAGGTCGCCGACTTTCAATAGACTACCGAATGTGACGTTATGTTCCGAGAACTCAAGGAATATCTCTCAAAACCACTACTATTGACTTCTCCTCAAAAGAGCGAGGAGCTATAGTTCGGTCCTAATTAGACAACAGTCGATGGATAATGCCCTATATATTATGTCAGTAAAATATTTACTAATCCTGAAACTCAATATTCTTGTGCCAAGAAGATAGCTTTAGCACTTAAATGCTCTGCCAGAAAACTTAGACCGTATTTTTAGGCTCATAAAATTATCGTACTGACTGACCAACCATTGAAAAGAACTCTATAAAAGTCAGATATGTCAGGATAATTGGTCAAGTGGGTTATCGAGTTATGAGAGTTCGACATAGAGTTTCGACCAAGGCCGTCCTTAAAAGGTCAGACCCTCACGGACTTCATTATTGAAACAACCCCAGGTTTGGAAACTTTTTTATCCTACTAAGCCCGATGGTCACTAAAATACTCCAACATGAACTTTGCACGTAGACGGCTCTTCAATACAAGTTGGTTGTGTAGTTGGAGTGGTACTAAAAATACTCAATAGGTCAGAAATACAGTATTTAATGACCATCGAATTTTTAACAACAAATAATGTTGCTAAGTACGAGGCATTACTTGCTAGCCGAGTGTCGGCCATAAACTTTATCGTCTACAGTGACCGAGATCTAGTTATTAATCAGGTTTGAGGGAATTTTGAAGCTAGTAATCCATAACTTTTCCAGTATCTTTCTAAGGTCCAAAGTCTGATTCAGCATTTTATAATATGGAGATGATCCACATTCTAAGAGAAGAAAATGGGAAAGTTGACTGACCATTAAGGGCTGCAGCAACCAGGGACATAGAACAAGACGCACGAGAAATGCGCGAGGTCCTTGGAGTTCCTAGCATTAATGACCTCGACCAAGAAATCATGTAGATAGCCGATGCCGATACCTGGATGACTCCTTATGTGAAGTATCTGTCTGACAGCATATTACTAAAGAACTCAGATGAAACCAAGTGCTTGGAAAAGATAGCTAGCTGGTACACCATCATGGACGAAAAATTATACCGACGTGGGTACTCCATCCCATACCTTTGGTGTCTTGCGCCAGAAGAAGCTGATTGTACCATCGGAGAAGTACAACTCGGTATCTGCAGATCCCATGTTGGAAGTAAGAGCTTTACTTTCAAACTTATAAGTAAAGGAAATCATTTGCCTACCATGAAGTACGATGCTATGAATTTTATCCGAAAATGTGAGAATTGCCAAATGTATGGGAACCTTACCCATCGGCCGTATACGAAACTCCGAGCTCTGTAATCATCATGGCCATTTGCACAATTGGGGCTTGACATTCTCAGACCACTTCCCATTGCATCCGAACAAAGGAAGTTCATAATTGTTGAGACAGATTATTTCACAAAATTGGTCGAAGCAGTCCCACTCGCTAGAATTACAGAACAGAACACGACCGAGTTCATCTGACAAAATATTATATGTAAGTTTGGTATGCCTGAAATCATCGTAACCGATAACGGGACCCAATTTACTAGCAAACATTACACGAAGTACTGTGCTAGTTTAAAGATAAAATTGGTTCATGCTTCCATTGCTTATCCACAATGTAATAGGCAAGTAAAAGTTACCAACCGCACAATACTACACAATTGAAAGACGAAACTTGAAAATACTAGGGGCTTCTGGGCGGATGAGATCTCATCCATCCTTTGGTCATATAGAACAACGCCCTAGGGGCTTATCCATGTGCTTGCATGTTTTTCACCAAATTGCATAACCTAGGCTGCCCCTAAGTCAGGTGAAGTTCATTCACCTATACAGTAAACCACACCTGGTGGTCAATAAAATTTAATCACGTAACTGAGCAATCCGGATGAGGTTGATAATTAAAACTTGTTCATGATATCAGGCGGCCCATACATAGCCGAGGTCTAAAATCTTGAGGGCTTCCTTAGAAGTACGCATGTAAAGACCTTCAAGGAAGTATCGTCATCTAAATATGGTCCTAAAAAAATTTAAGTTAAATGCATGAAAGCTTTAATAACCTTTGGTCAATCCGAGAAATTGGATTCGTGAGTTAAGAAAAACATAAGTAAGATTTAAAGTTAGACATATAAAATGTCCGACTAACAAATACACTGAGAGAGAGTGTGTGCATTTGAAGAAAGAAGTTTCGTTTATATATTGAGAAATGATTACAAATAAAAAAACAAGTGATTATTATGAAGGAGGACGAGGCCAAGAAGTTTCTAGCAAAGGCTCCCAAGAGTCCACATCGTCCCTGGAAAAGTATAACACGTCGGATGTATGGCGAGCACTAGCATTCCTCGGATGAAAAATAGAAGTACGAACACCAGGGGACACCATTTAAGCAATGTGTGGGCACAAGTTGATACATTTCCAATAGTTGCACTCCAATATTTTCATGATATCATCCGGATGAATAGAAATCCAAAGCTCACTCTAAATCTTGAAGTTCTGGTCTCTAAAAAGGACATATTTTTGCTTCATGTCATCCATCTCATGTTCAAATTGAGAAATACGTTCCTCAACAAACAAAAGCTTCTCTCTCTTTAAGTAGCTATGAGCCAAATGGTTGGCAGTGCGAGCAAAACGATTGGCCATTTCCTGAAACTGCAAAGAAAACAAGACAAGTTAACGAGTATAAAGAAAACAATGTGAATGCTAAAGAATAGTTCAGACGATACCTTAGAGATGGAGATGCCCATGAGTTGCATCACTTGTAGGGATCTTCAAAACCACTTGGACCTCAGGCTCTAGAGACTCTGAACCTGCTACCTCTGCCGCCTCGTTAACCCCTTCAGGAATAATATCCCCCTTAAACACAGGCACCTGAGCATCGGAACCAAATGTTCCAGCAGCAGGTTCTAGCGCTACTTCGGACTCAGCCTTGGGCGTGGGATTCTCTAAAAGCAGCGCGTCTACCTCAACGATTTGACCCTCGGTCTCACCTTCAAGTTGGACCTTCAGCTCTCAAGGCTCAGGAGAATGCACCTCTACAACTTCAGCATGAAGTTTCGAGGTGACCACTTCAGCCATGCTGGTCACCTGGAACTCAAGTAGCGGCATCCCTCAGCCTCACCAGAATGAGTTTCGTTGATCCAAGATGTGCCCTCAGTAAAAGTGGCAAGAATGTCAGGCAAGGACTCCTCGGGCAGCGAAGGCAGAATGGACGGAACCCCATATGAGGCAAGAGTTGGTGTGAGGATCATCATGATTTTAGCCACCTCCTCAACAACAGACTCTGAAGGCTCACTGCCTTCAGCCGGTTCTACAGCCCTAGGAACTTGGACCAAAGGAGATGTGGAAGCAAAGTCTAATCTGACAAACGGGCTCTTCCTCTTTATTAGCTGATCAATGGTAGCCTCGTCCTCAGAAATAAACTCAACCAATGACTCTTTATTTTTAGACACTACGGCCAATGGCTCCTTTATTTGAATGGCCTTTGCCTTAGAGGCTCCTTGTCCTTGGACACTTTAGCTGATGACTCTTTTATTTTGAGGGCCTTAACCTTTCTCTTATATTTTTTTCTACGAACTGACGGTTCCGCAAGAGCCTTCGACCCCTCAACAATAGGCCCCCAATTTGCCTAAGTAAAGGATTCGACCAATAGCTATGGTTTTTCTTATTTTTGTTAAATGTTGTATTCTTTTCCTGAATAAGGTTTGTCAACGCTCGAGCCATCTCCTTCTCATAATAAAAAAACATCGGTTTGAAAAGAAGCAAAAACTCAACCCCACTCACTGTGAAGTTCCCATAGAGGGGAAACCGCCAAATAAAAAAATCAGTCTTTTCACATCTTTGTGGAATCAGAGTTTCCTCCACTCAAACCAAACTATGGCCTTAGAGAGATTGTAATCCAGTTTTGACCGCGTTGAAAATGAAATATAACTTTCACGACCGTGGCATTGAATGCTAGACCGTGAATTCGGGTAAAAATACACAAGAAAATAAGATACCTCACGCAATTTGGTTGGAGCCTCGCTATTGGAATATGAAACTCCACCATTATTTTATACAACTCTAGAACCAATAGAAATCGGATGCCGCCTTTTATATGGGTCTCGGAAATAGTAATGTAACCCTTTGGTGGAGAAGAAGCTTGTCCATTTACTCCAGGCAAGAGATATATCAAAGAACTTGAAATTTCATACCAAACTCAAAGTAATCTACGTCAGCAGAAGTCAAGATAGACTCAATATCTTCAATACTGGGAGCCATTGGAATGAGTAAACTCCAGCAATGAACGAAAAAAGCGACGAAAAATTTCAAATGAGAGGATGAAACGGCAACGGACGAAGGAGTCGAATGTATTTGACAAAGTCACGGAAGACTATTTATAGAAGGAGAAGGCATGAAACAACACCGCTGAATTTGAGATTCAAAAGACGCACCTCATAATGATACTGATATGTGTCAACCATCGATTTGCTCTACCACATGTCAAATCGTCCAAAGTCAATAATGATGATTTGCGTGTTTCCAATGAGCCATCTAGTATCTAAAGAGACACGCATTTAATGTATCAATTGACGACGAGAATAGAGACCGTTGAACTAATTGTCCTCGTATGGTGATTGCTTTCAGACTGAAAGTTTTTGTCCAATGAGCTAATAAAGCTCGTAAAATTACACTTCGGCCTTAAACAAAATATGTCTTCGGACTACATGCTAGAAGGCTAAGTCACAAGCCTCCTAGCATGAGGGGCTAATGATAGGTGTTGTATCCAATAGCCCAAAAAAAATCCACCCAAAATAATTTTAAGCCAGAGGACAAGATTCAGGGCCTAAACCATCTGTACGGCTCCTTTCAGCAAATTTAGCCGACACCCTTGAACAATCCAGTTTCGTGATTAGGCTGAGACTAATTTGACTGCCATGACGGTTTTCTTACTCTCATCTTCTAATGACCTCGGATGTTGGTTAAAACCTCCATTGGGATAAAACTTATCCGTCCGTCAGTTTTTCTAACAATTAATAAGAAGAATTAACCGTCGCCCAACCTCTATAAAAGCCCGTTCTCTCCAACGGAAAAGGGGATCAATTAATCATCTTATACTTTTTCAGGCAGAGAAAACAGACAATAAAAAAGATGCCAAGAGCCCACTCTCTCTATTTAAAACGCTACTATAAGAGCGCAAGCACTCGGACAAAAACATACATTTTACATCTTTTATTTTTTTTCTCATTTAAAAAAGATAATGATTTAAGCGTTGAAAGATATATTGGGGAATGAGTCCCGCCAATCTTTTGACCTTTATTTTGTGATTGCACAGTATTCATATTAAAGACGTATGGAGACCGAGTACACATTAACACCCGACGGACAAATCTCAAAATTTCTCTGTTCGTGCAATAATTAGAATCTTCGAACGTAACAATTTTAATTATATAAAA
>JAODPA010019319.1:0-13083 GCA_025585075.1 Nepenthes mirabilis | reverse complement strand
AAAGAAAAAAAAATTTTGTAGATCTGATTCCGGAGTGCAAGAGCTCCGGAATCCGGAGTGTGTGGTGTGAACTCCGGAATCCGGAGGGAACTCCAAAAAAAAAAAGATGATGCGTTTAGCGTGTATGAACTCCGGAGTCTTCGTCCGCCATCTTCTCTGGCCGGGCGGCGCCGGAGCCGGCCACGGCCGGTCTCCTGGTTGCTCCTCCCGGCCCCTCCCCTGGAAGCTCCTCCCGGTCCCTCCTCTGTGTCCATCCTCTGAGACCTCGAAGCTCTCACTGGATCGATTCCTTTCCTCCTCGATACGCGCCTTCGGTTTTGCTCTTGAACCGATTCTCCCTCCTTTGTGCGTAATGGACGCTTCCCTCTCGCTGCCTCAGTTTGAGACGAAGTTTCAGGCTTCGTCGGGTTCATCCTCTGAGGCTTATCGCTTCCTTTACTTCTCGGTTTGCGCCTATGGCTGAGTGCTCGGACCTTCTCGCCCCTGATTCTGGCTGGATTTCCATGCTCTGGCTGCTGGGGCTGAGTGTCCCTGCTTCGGGGTTCCTTGTGGAAGCTTTGGCTTCGTTGATGTCTGATTTCTTGGACAGTTTTGCCTCTACCAGCGGTTTTGGCAGAGGATGTCTGATGCTCATTTCGGTGCTAGGGCTGCTCTATGGATCTGTAGCAGCCGGCATTCGCTGCTCCTTCTATTGGAGGATTGTATCGTATGCGTGGTGTGCTGCATTGAAGCCCTTATGTTTGACGCGCTGTCAGTTGGATCGGGAGCTCTTGAATGTCCTTTGTTGCTGGCTCTGTTGATCCTCTGCCTGTGTGTTCCTACCTGCTGGACGGTATGGGTGATGCTCGTGCAGCTCTCTGGTTTGGGGCTATTGGGCGTTGGCGATTTAGAACTGGCCAAGGAATTATTTGGATGCTTTTGATCCTTCTGATGCGTTGAAGCCTTTTCTGTTTGTCACCTTTCAGTGAAGCTTTGTATGGTATGCTTCTACTGAGGGTTGCTGTTTTGAGATTCTGCAAGTTGTTTTGCTGAATCTGCTGGTGGGGAAATTGGCCATGCCCTGCTGGTGGCATGCTGCTGTGCATCTGAGTTGCTGATTGCCGTATGCTGATTGGATATTGTCAATTTCAACTGGTTAATATGACCTTCTTCTATTTTATGTTAGCCGGTGCGTTGATGATTGATGCAGTTTTACCGCACCTGCTGCTCCATCTGTTGCTGAATTCTGCAGGGGATTGTTGCTTTGGAGGGTTTAGTTAGCTTTTGGGGTGCTCTGATGCTATGTTTGGCTTAGTTATTGCTGGGTGCAGGGGATATGCTGCTGTTGCCCAGAGCTTATGTTGGTTGCTTAGCTGATTGGCTGCTGTTGGGTTTATCGCTGAACTGGTAGTGTTGTGGATTGCTTGCTGGAGAGACAGCATAAGTCCAGGCTTATACTGAATGCAATCAGACTCCTGTCTGTCTTTTATTTGATGCATGCTTGCTGATGTCCCCTGTTGACGGCTTTTGCTGGGAGCTGTTGAAAGAAGGGTGCTGGCTTGATGTGCAGTGTTATGACTCTTGGAGGCAGTGCTCCTGGATGCAGGCAACGCTTCTGTCTCCTGTGCTGTGTGCGGCTGTCGTGCTACCATTTGATGCAGATTATGTAATTCAGTTGCTGTCCTTACATTGATGTAGAATGCTGCAGTGAATTCCATTCTTCTGGTGCGAAATTGCTTCTACCGATGCCCCTGTCTTTTATCAATAGAGATTTGGTTGGCAGGTTTTATCTGCTTTAAGATTTTTAGAGTGCTGCAGCTTCCGAAATTGGTGGAGATGGTGCAGATTCGCTGGTTGCTGGCAACACTTCATTCTCCACACTTCACTGTTGAAGGCTGTGGCTGCTGGATTCTTGTGTTGGCCGGTACGTTGGCCTTTTTGTTGTAATGCGCATGGTGCTTAGGCTGATTGAATCATCTTATGTAATTGTGGTTGATGCCTTTGCTGGGGGTGGATATTGGGACTGCCTTGCTCTAGAATTATGCTGCAGATCTGCTGTCCCTGTTGTTCGGTGGCTTGCCGTTGCTGGTATGCAGATGTCCCTGGTGGCAATTGGGTTCAATGCATCCGAGCTTCTGTGAATTCTGTGGATTTGGGAGTAAACTAATTTTGAGTCTGTTCATGTGTAACATTTGACAGATTCTATATTTTGTTGTTTCTGTTAAACACTGTCCTCTTGGAGGATTTTTTGTTTTATATGATGTACCAGATACTCGGGGTATGCCCTAGCGTGTTATGTTTTATTTTCAAGTCAAAATACTTTGAGATAAAACATAGATTTTGTAACTTAATTTTTCTCCCATTAATCCAAAATATTTGCTTACCAAAAAAAAAAGTGTATGAACTCCGGTTTCCGGAGTGGCTTTTGCCCTCTTGGACAGAGTGGCTCGGATGCAAGTGTGGCCTTGCAGAATCCAGATCGCCTTTTCCTGGCAGTCTGTTTATCCGGAGTGCATTGGATGGAGTGACTATGCAGATTCCAGAGTGGGCTGAAGTGCGCTAAAGAATTCAGAGTGCATTGGACGGAATACCCTTCTTCTGGAGGTGGGAGTGCAATGTTGAACGAAGTACTTTGGACTTCCTTCGTTGAGGGATGGAGTGGCTTTGGGTGCTGGCTCTGGACTTGCTGTCTCTAGTTCCTGGTGGCTAGATGATGTTGTAGCTCCACTTAGTGTGATTTGTGTCCTGCCCATCTCTGTTTGGTGAATCAACTGCCGAATGGTTGTGGAAGGGGTTGTGCTGCGGTGGTGAAAGCTGCCATGATGGATTTTGCAGTTTTGTAGTGGAAAATCCCTTATGAAGAAAGGGTTAGAGAGAGAAGCTCTTGCTTCTCTCTAAAATTTCAAATCCCTGCGTTCCTGGCGCTTGTTCTATGCCGTCGTCGGCCATGGCCGGCACCCCTGTTCCTCCTCAGGCGTCCGCCTCCCCCGTCCTTCCCCCATCCTCTTCTCCATCGAACATCGTTATGCCTTCTCTGAATCCCCTTTCGAATCTGCCTCAGATTCGGGCCTAGGCTTCCCTTATTCCCGAATCGCCTGCGATCCCGATGCTCGATCTCGATAAATCTGATGGAGTCGCTGATCCCCCCCACTCTTGGGCCGATGTCGTCAAGAAGGATGGGGCTGGGCAGTGCTCCGAGCTGCATTTCTTCTCAGACCATGCTTTTGTGTCCTCTGACGGCGCTCTTTCCCCCCCGCTCGAGGTCATCGAACAAGGTAATGTGTTTTGGGGCCATACTTTGGTAGGTTATTTTCTCAATACCTCTCCCCATTTCATGGCTGTCAAGGCAGTAGCCATGAAAATATGGGCCCGTTTCGGACTCAAGCAAATCGCCGGCAATGAAGGCGGTTTCTTTTTCTTTCGTTTCCCTTCTGAAGAGATGTTGGAGAAATGCTTGCGTGCTGGACCATGGATGTTCTCTGGAAAAGCTTTTTTTTTTTTTTGGTAAGTATGTTCTCTGGAAAAGCAATATTCCTCAAGCGCTGGTCGCCAGGATTGGCCTTGACAAAAGTGGAACACAAGCGGTTCCCAATTTGGATTAAACTGTCGAACCTACCGCTCGAATTATGGACTCATGCTAGACTTAGCTGGGTTGCAAGTGCAATTGGGATCCCTTTACAGCTTGATCCCATGACTGCCCGTATGGAGAATCTTTGCTTTGCAAAGATATGTGTTGAAGTTGGTGTGGATGGGCCGTTTCCCAGCTCCATCGCTGTTCAAACATGTCCCGCTTCTGAAGCTATTTCTATGGTGAATGTGGAATATAACTGGAAGCCAACTCGTTATGCTCGATGCCAACAGATTGGTCATATGGAATCAAAATGCCTGTCCAAGACTGCCATCAATCATCCTGGTACTTCTCATCCTAGGCCTTTAAGTTCTATCCCTACCGAACTTGTTCAAAGTGACAGTGTTTGGCATCCTGAAACCCCCCATATTGATGCAACTTCTCCAGTTTGTTCTGTCTCCTCCACATCTTCCCTTAATGTGGAGACTGGTTGCCAATTGGCCGAGCATCCGATCGATGCTGATGGCAATTATGCCCATAGCCCCTCCTTGGCGCACGCTGACCAAACTACCCAGGTCTCTGCCAATTTAAGGGCCTCTCTGGATACTTGTGGCCTTTCAGATGATCCACCCCCAAGGTGGCAGCCTGACCCTGTTGATATGGGGGACTCCCGGCCTGTAAATCAGGTTATTCTCCCTTCCCAATTGGGTACTGATGATACCCTTGGGTCTCCTAACTCTCCTGATTCCGGGCTTCAACATCATCCTTTTGATTTTGATGATTATGAGCTTACCCCAAGCTCTATCAAGAGGATCTCCATGAAGTATGCCTTGAACACCTCTCTTAGAGAGGTTGATGAAATGCGGGCCATGGAGTCTGATTGGAAGACTTCTAAGTCTAGGAAAATGAAAAAAGCTGCCTAAAAAAAAACCAGGGACGCTTCTGGCTCTTAGGCCTCTATTGATGGGGTATTTTTTTTGACTGGGGTCTCCTTCTTTTGCTACCGGGGCCCTGGTTTTTGATCTTTCATCTGATATAGCCCCAGCCTTATGCTGCTGCTGCCTTTTATGTCTTGGAGATTCATTAGATTTTTTGGTTAATGCCAAACTATTTTTGACCGGTGCATGGTATGAGTTTTGTTTTCATGTTTTGCTTTCATGTTTTTTTTCTGCTTATGCGAAGTTGGGGTTGAGTTGCTAGTTTTGTAAATTCGGGCCATGATGCAACCTGCTGGTCTGGTTTCTTATGCTGAATGCGAGTGGCTCTATTAGTTTGAGCTGTTGTTTTGTCCTGCAAATGCTGGGGTTTACTGATGTCGAGTTGGTTGTTTCTTCCCCTGGATGGACGATGTCCTGGTAGCTGATATTGGCTCTCAGTGGTTGGGTGAGATTGATAATTAGTTGGGCCTGGTTTGTTGCTTGGAGAGAAGCTGATGTTGCACGGGTCGCTGATGGGTCTGGACTCTGATTTCATTTTGGCTGGTTCCCTTTTGCTGGTCTTTGCTGTGACTGTATGTGGCTGATGCTGGACTTGCTGGTGCAGCATTGCTACATCATCTGTCGGGTTAGGGCTTGCTGTGTGTATGAGAATTTTGCTGGTTTCCTACTGGAGGTGCTGGGTCGGAATTGTCCTGATGAGCTGTGGCCCTGTGGCTGGTTCATTGGTGTTGGTTGCCTTGCCGGCTGCTATGTGGGGTCGTGGCTGCTGGGTTTGCTGAAGATGCATCTCCTGCTTGCTCCTGTGCAATGCATGACTGGCAGTTTGAACCTTCGGCCCTGTTTGTGCTAAGCATTTCCTGCAATTCCTGCCTGTTGGAAGTAACTGATGCTGGCGGTGGGGTGGTGGAAGTGCTGCAGTTGCCTATTGCCTCTTGCTGCTGGAAAACTTGGGATGCATTTAGGTTGCTAACAACATTAATTGCTGTTGTAAGTTGCTGCGGGGCGTTCGGTTGTGTTAATCCGACGTATCGGGAGTAACTAATGTTGAATCTGCTGATGTACAATGACTGTGTTCATTTTCTGTTTCTGTTAGATCGCCCCTCTTAGGGATTTTTTTTGAGGTATTCTCTGATGTATCAGTTGCTCGGGGTATGCCCTAACAGTTTATGTTCTAACTCCAAGTCAAAAAACTTGGAGTTTTTTTTTTTTTTTGGTAAGTAAAAAACTTGGAGTTATAACATAGTTTTTGTAAATTTTATCTCCCTTTAATACAAAATTTTATCTCCAAGTCAGTTTATGTTCTTGCGGCTTTTGCACTTGTGCTAGTGTTACATGGTCATCATATGAAGTGTACTGATGGCTGAAACTGATCCTGGGTGAAGAGCCCTAGGTTTCGTACATTGCGGCTGATGTTGCAGTGGATGGTTCAGGTTGTTATGCAGTTGTTGGGATATTCAATGGTTCCTTGGTTTGGTCATTCTTGTTGTATTATGATGCAGTAGGTTTGCTATTAATCGATATCGGCTCCCTGTATCCAGTGTTGAAGCCTCTGGTTTCATGTTATTCCTCATTACTGCGGCATATTCTTCCAATGCCAATGCTGTGGTGGTTGGTTGGAGAATCATCAGCATTGTTGTTGATCAGTAATGCTGTTGGCAGGAAGCTGGGTCTTTCTGATGTGGTTGAGTTACTTGGGCAACTGCTGTGGGCCCTAATTGATGCGGATCTCATGGTTGCTGCATCCGTTTCTGATGTTGATGAAGCCGGTGTGGGTTTCTCCTTAATCTCTGAGGGAGATGGAAGATTGCTGCCTTAGATTAGGAGGACCCGCTGCCTATGATGATGCTGAATTGTAGGAAAGAATGGATTTTACTACTATATGGGCTGGTTGTGACGGTTGGTTTTAGACTAGCCCCTTGTGCAATTGATGTTGCAGCCACTGCTGGGGGTGGATTTTGGGCCTTCCATACTGGTCTTTGATGCAGATCTTCTGCTTTGCACTACCTGCTGCCAGGAGTGGCAAATTGCTGTCATACCTGGTGCTAGATGGTGGCTGGTCGCGACTGTGTTGTGGTAATTCTTTGTAGGGCTGTGATTGGTGGTGCTCTGCTGTTGTTCCCAGTGCTGTATTTAACCGGTTAGCAAAGCTGCTGCTGCTAGGCATTTATTTGGGCTGTCTTTAACTTGCCGTAAAGGATGTTTGGGCCAGGCATTTTTTTGGTATTGGTCCTGGATGCCACGATTTTTAAAGCAGAGTGGAAAATTGCTGTTTACTGTAATGGGCCATTCGCTGAAGTGCTGATTGGCTGTTGGATCTTCTGCCTGGAATTCTCTGCAGAATTGCAGATTGCATATTGGAATTCTCTGCCTGCATTGAGTGGCGATGGATTTTGTTGGCCCTGCACCCTTTGTTGCCGGGAGTTGCAGCAGGACCTGATTCAGATTTGCTGGTTGCTGGCTTCATCATGCTTCATTGCGGTAGTATGATGCAGTGGGCTTGAGGTGTGCTGTGCTGTGCTGTGTTGAGTAGCAGAGTGTTTCTATGGTGCAGTATTGCAGAATGCAGAACGTATTGTTGTGTTGCTGTAATGCACCTTTAGTTGCCGGGAGTTGCAGCTGGGCCTGATTGATGGTTGCTGGTTTCATCATGCTTCATTGCTGAAGGTGTGGGGCTGGAATCAAGAGTATTGCCTTAAATTGGCATGTTTTTTTGTTTAGGAACTACTTTACTGATGTTAGAGTAGTTTGTTTGTACTGCACGAATACCAGCATTTTTGTCTTTCAGTTTGTTTCATTCGTTGTATCTGAGTGCTTGGGGCATGCCCTAACATCTATGGTTTATCCCCTAGTCAGAATAACACTAGGTGGTAAACCATTACTTGTAAATTTTTTCTCCCACTAATCCAAATCACTTACTTACCAAAAAAAAAAAAAGCAGTTTTGTAGTGGCTCTCATAGACTGTGCCTGCTGCTTGTATTGAAGCCTCTGTACTGTGTGGTTGCTGGAACTGATGATGCTAAATTTTCGGATGAACCTTTGAGGATCCAGGGTCACATGGTTGCTGGAATGTTGCACTGCTGTAGAAGCTTCTGGCTATTTTGAAGCTTGCGATGGCTGGCATGGTAGCCGCTCTGTTGCGGAGTTGCTCCTGTCGTTCAGCAATAGCTGATTATGAGTTAGTTCATATATTAGACCGGTCTCATATTATGTTGACTATGTTGGTCATTTGTCCTCCTAGAGGAGTTTTTTTTTTGTTTTTTCTGATGTATTAGTTCCTCGGGGTATGCCCTAACGGTTTATATTTTTACTCCAAGTCAAAATACTTGGAGTAAAAATATAGATTCTGTAATTTTTCTCCCTTTAATCCAAAATACTTACTTACCAAAAAAAAAACGGACGCTGCTGTGATTTCAACACGAATTCGAGCTACCCGTAATCTGTCCCGATTGGCAGTAGCTGGATCCATCCAGAGGGGGATCCCTATAGCACTTGCTATCCAGTTAAGCCCCATGGGGGTCCAAACTTGGACCGGGACATCCTTTAGGTGAACCCAAATCGGAAATGTCTTGTGGTCCTCCTTAGAGAGGACCATATCCGGCATCCATTTCTTTAAGAAGAAAGGACGTCCAGCAAAATTCCAAGGGCCATGATTCAGGCACTCTTGCATTTGAACTTCATTTGCAAAATGGAATAGAAAAAAGACATTTTTCATTTCAGCAACATGAGAAATCCCAAATTTAGCCCAAATCTTATGGGCAATATGATTGACCACAAAGAAATTTAGGGGGGATTCGTAGAAATATCCCACAAGGGAGTCCCTCCACATAACTTCTCCCTGCTGAATAACCTCAGCAGGGGGGAAAAGTTCCAAAATAGGGCCATTAGGGCTAGGGGGAGGGAAATATTTAAGAGGGGTACCTGCATCTATGGAGTCCTTGGAAACAATGGCTGCCCACGACACCGGGGCCAGTGAATCCGTCTTCTCAGGCGCAGACGACGGAGCATGAACTGTGCTCGGCGGAGGGCCAGAGCAACGCTCAGAGACAACATCAGGGGCGGCGTCCTCAGCCGGGAGTGATGTAGCAACAGAAGCAAGGGGGGAAGAAGCACTCACAGGCCCGAAATCAACAGAAGGTCTGGGCCCCTGAGAAAGAACACCCAGAACCCTAGTGGGAGAGGCTGAAGGAGAAGATGAACGGATAGGAGGAAGATTATTACAAGGGGCGAGAAAAGGGGGGGAGCCGGCTCAACAGAAGGAAACGCGAGGGTGGGAGAGGGGGAAGCATTACAAGGGGAGCAAGAATTAGAGCGGGGAGCCGGCGCCATGGGTGCCAGAGTCAGGACTTCAGTGTGAATAACCTGATCTTCTGAATAAATAATTTTCATCCCTACCTTGGTAGGATCCCAACCAACCCAGATACGCCCAAGAGTGGCTGCAGAGTAGTTCATGTGCCAATCCCAATGAGGACTAATCCTAGTTGATATGGACACAAAATTCTTCTCAGCAACTTTGGTTTCGGGTGCTGTCCCTGAAGGACCTGTGTGCTGATGCCTCATTGTATCTCGGGTGGCTGCTTGTCATCCCGTCCGGCTGATGTCCCTATGACCAAATCAGCTCGCTGTTTTACCTCTGCTGATGCAGCCATGTTTTCTGCTAGCTGAAGTTGCTAATGGTGCTGCTTTCCTGGGGATGCTGATGCGTATTGGTTGCCGTTTGTTTTCAGGGTAAACTACCGCTGATGTGAGTTGCTATCAGCTGAAAGATGCTATGGGTTAACGTATACTTGCTGGTGCTGAAGGATGCTGCTCTTGATGCCAACGCTGCTTTGCCTTTGCTGAGGCTGTTCCTTGCTGGCCATACTGCCCTGCTGCTAATATTAGCATGCTGGTCCCAATGGTGTAATTCTTGGATGCTGTTTTCTCTACTGTTGCTGTTGAAGGCGGCCGCAATGTGGTGCTAAAAAGGCCCACGTATGGCATGAAGATCCCCTTGGCAGAAATGCTAAATCTGGTGGAGACTTGATTTCTTATGTTGTCAGATTCAGCAACAGATGTTGGAATGGTGCAGAATCCGGCTGCTGTGTTGGAAGGCAGCTGATGTCGGTTTCCCTGCTTCTTCATACTCTCCTCCTGTGCGGTATGCATGGAATTGATAAGCTGGAGGCTGCTTTCTGTTTTTTTTGCTGCTGGAGCAGTACAGAGCCTGCTGAAGATATTCCTTGCTGATGTTATCAGTCGATGTTGATTTGGTCGGCTTGGATGTGGATGCTAGATATCCTGGATCCATTTTGATGTTTGATGTATGAATGCTGGCGGCCCTGGCAATGTTGCTGTAGCTTCCATAGCTGTGTGGATTTTTGAACATGGATTGGTGATTTTCTTTGTTGCTGTTGGTTCATTACAGCGCCGGCTGTCTTGGGTTGCAGGGGGTTGGACCCACTGTATTGTGATGTAATATTTTTCATTTTCTATAGGTTCTGTAGAACGTTGGCCTCCTAGAGGTTTGTTATGTACCTCCGGTTGTATTTGTTGCTCGGGGTATACTCCAGCGGGTTATGTTTTACTCCCAAGTCAAAATACTTGGAGATAAAATATCGATTTTGTAATTTTTTCTCCCATTAATCCAAAATACTTGCTTACCAAAAAAAAAAAAACTTTGATTTCTACCAAAAATAAAAGCCACAATTCGGCTTTGGCGTCCTAGAGAGAGAAGCTCTCGCTTCTGTCTTCGTTTTCAAATTTCATTTTGAAATTTTTGTCCGCGTCTTCTGCGGCGCTCTTCCTCTGGCGGGGCGGCGCCGGAGCCGGCACGGTCGGTCTCCCGGTTGCCTCCCGTTTCTCCTTCTCTTCTCTTGCTCTCTTCGTCTTCGGTTCGCTGACTTGGCTTCGCCGTCATCCATTGAGGCCTTGGCCGCGGATGTGGGCTCATTTCGCTAAAGCAGATTGGGATGACGGCTCATGCCGGTTGCCCTAGTCTAGCTTATTCGGGTAAGAGCAGACCGGGGTCTCTGCTGTAGCCTTGTACGCATCTAATGAGGCTCTTTCCGTTTGGAGTTCTGCTCTTTCTGGGCCACTTCTTGTATCCCTTTCTCTTCTCAACTTCGATTCTCGATTATTAGGGCTTCTCTCAACCGGATTTGCTTGGATTCTTTCCTCTGGCTGCTGAGGCCGAGAGCCCTTTCTCCGGTTTCCTTGCGGAAGCTTTGGCTATGTGTTTTCTGGTTTATGCTGCGATCCTCGATTTCGAGAGCAGATGTCCGAAACAAATGGCCTTGCGCAGCTCGCTGGATCTATCGCTGACAAACTGTCTTGTGCCCGCGTCCTGAAGCCACTCTGCCTGTGATTTCCATCCTGTTGGATGGGTTAGGGGGAGCCCGTTTTGCTCTGGTCTGAAAATTATAGGTTGGAATGCTGAAGCGATGGGAGTGGCTGGTTTGGACGCTGGTAATCCTTCTGTGGTGGTGGGCTTGGATTGGTCTATGCCATTTCCTTCAGATTGCGTGAATGTTAAGTGATGGCATTCACTGCATTTTCTAACCGCAAGGTCTTGTCTGGTAGAAAGATTTGGTTGGATTGTTGGTTGCTTGGCCTTCTTGGTCCGACCACTGATACTGATGCCTCCTCTAGATTTTTCTTGGTTCTATTGCTGAGACTAAATTGGGCTTGAGGGATTTGGGATTTATCTGCTGTCTCAAAGTTTTTTTCTGCAATTTTGTTTGATGTTTCTGCGGGTGCTAGTGCTGACCATGCCCTGAGATAGGATGTCATTGTACTGCAGTATGAAGGTGTCTCTGCTGCCGGTCAACGGTTGTTGAAGGCTGCTTCCTGGTGGCTGAAAAAAGACCTGTGCTGGAGGAGGCTATTCCGCTTGTAGCCTTTATGTGTAGCAGTCTCTTGGACTGCTGTTGCCTGGTATATGTTGGCAGGAAATGAGGCAGCCTACTTACACAAGGACAATAGGATCGAAGAGAAGGAAAGAAAGAATAATGACAAACGATATTTACGTGGAAAACCCTTTTGAATCAAGGGAAAAACCACGGGATGTTGAGTCCGAAAGAATGCACTATGTTTGTGATGAAGATTACAAAAATAGTAAGGCGGAAATGCACACACACTCAGTCTGGCCTTCTTCCTCTCCTTTTGTTTTTCTTTCTTCCTTTCACACACTCTATTTCTTAATTGTATCAACAGCCTTACATGCATACACACATATATATATATATATAAGGATATACAAAGAAGTCTCAGCCGCCGAGCCAGCACGTTCAGCCTTGTGGTAGGTACACAGTTCCCAAGAGGCATGTCCTAGCAGTAGACGGCGCATGCCTGCAGAAGGTCTTGGGCTTCTAAGGTTACCTAAATAGGCAGGCCAACCAACTCCCCTTTAATCAAGGCAGGCACTTTGAATTGCCTTAATGAGCCGGTCAATATTTAGTTGACCGCCCTTCCGGTCAACGGACGTTGACCGGAGATTCATCATGGGAGAGATTTCCAACAAACTTCCCCTCTCGACCATGAAGAAGTTAACTCTGTTAGCCCGGCTATCTTGCAGCATGCTTCATTCTTCCCTTTTGGAAGAATCTTCGTCATCATGTCTGCCACGTTTTCTTCCGTGTTAACTTTGTCCAATGACAGAAGACATTCCTCCAGCACCTCTCGCACCCAATGATATCGAACATCAATGTGCTTGGATCTGGAATGGAATGAAGAGTTCTTACATAAATGAATGGCACTCTGACTGTCACAAAGTACCACATATCTCTCCTGTTGGATGCCTAATTCCTGAACGAACTCCTTCATCCATAGCATCTCCTTACAGGCTTCCGTAACTAGAATGTATTCAGCTTCGGTTGTTGATAGAGCTACACACTTTTGTAGCTTGGATTGCCAAGAAACTGCACCGCCCGCAAATTTAATCAAGTAACCCGATGTGGATTTGCGTGTGTCAACATCTCCGGCCATATCCGCATCTGAGTAACCCACCAACTGTGGTTTGTCACCTCCAAGACACAGGCACCTCTTGGAAGTACCTCGAATATATCTCATGATCCACTTCACAGCGGACCAGTGCTCCTTTCCCGGATTAGACAGAAACCGGCTAACTGTCCCGACGGCGTGAGCTATATCCGGTCTGGTGCAAACCAGAGCATACATCAAGCTTCCCACAGCTGATGAGTAGGGAACGCCTTTCATGTGTTTCTTCTCGTCATCCGTAGCTGGACATTGACGAGTGCTCAGCCTATAGTGATTTGCCAATGGTGTACTCACGGGCTTTGATTTCTCCATATTAAATCGTTGAAACACTTTCTCTAGATAATTCTCTTGTGACATCCACAGCTTCCTTGCCTTTCGATCACGTAGGATTTTGACTCTCAGAATTTGTTTGGCAGATCCAAGGTCCTTCATGGCAAAAGATTGTCCAAGCTGCTCCTTCAGCTTCTTTATCCGATCTCCATTGCGTCCGACGATCAGCATATCGTCTACATAAAGAAGAAGAACAACAAAATCATCATCCGAGAATTTTTGTACAAATACGTAATGGTCACGAGTCGTCCGCCGGTACCCCTGACTGGTCATAACAGACTCGAATTTCTTGT
>JAODPA010019308.1:0-38164 GCA_025585075.1 Nepenthes mirabilis | reverse complement strand
TATTTATAGCCCGTGAGAAGGCGGCCATCACTTATTGTTTTTCCCTATTTTCCAACGTTGTCATAATAATCCACCTTTCCCACGCAGATTTTGTTTTCCAACACGTATCGGGAACTGCAGCCGTTCAATGCTGCTCCTTCCCAAAATTTTGCCAAACAGTGACCGGACTTCTTCAACAAGTCCGGACTGGCATTTTACTCCTGAAATCCGGAGTGATCCGGACGCGTCGAGAATCCGGAGTGTTTTAAGCACAGGTTTTCACTTCGGAAATCCGGAGTGATTTCTTTCAGGAAAATCCGGACGCGTTTCTACTTCAAGAATCCGGAGTGCTTTAAGCACTCGTTTTCAGTTCGGAAATTCGGAGTGATTTTAAGAAATAATCCGGACTGAATAGGGAAATCCGGACAGTAATTCTCTTAATGAAATTTCCGGACTTCTTCACCTTTAGATTTCCGGTCAACGGGCGTTGACCGCACATGATGGTTAACATTTCCTTATTCAAATTTTTGGGTCGTTACAGGTTAAAACCCGGAGCCCATCTCTTAAGGAATATGGGATTCCTCTGGAAGGCCCAGGGGCCTTTTTCCAAACAAGTCTCCAATTGAGACTCAGAACCGAACTTAAAGAAGAAAAGGCCCTCATCATTCGCAGCAACATGACGAAGACCAAATCTTGCCCAAATTTTTCGAGTGATGGCATTGACCGCCGAGAAGTGGAGTGATTTGTCAATGAATCGGCCCACCAAAGTGGAGCCCCACACCTCAGCGCACTGCTGCACAACCTCAACAGGAGGATGCATGGGGGAGTCGAAACCCACCTCAGTTGGGGGAGGAAAGTATTTAAGGGGGGCAAAAGAAATGTTGCCCGAACCCTTTGCAACTTGAGCCCAGGAAATACCAGATGAAAGTTTAGAATTAACAGGCAAACCAGCGACAGGAGCTGTGTTAGGGAGTACCTTAACCGCGCCGGGAAGAGTATCTAAATGAGCAGACTCGCCAATAGAGGCCGATTGAATGTGCACCGAAGCCACAACCGAATCGAGAACAGCCGACGTACTCGGTCGCAACGAGCAGCAGCAGTGGGCAGCTGAACCAACCTAGGGAGAGCAGGGGGAAGAGGCCGGTGACCCAGCCGCTTCCATGGCCGTCGATGGCCAAGAGGGAGACGCGAAATCCCCAAAGAAATCCGAATGAATTCAAAAATCTAGAGAGAAGAGAGAGTTTCTCTCTCTAGATGTTCTAACGAGGATGACTCGGCAATTGATCAACGGATGCCCGGTTTTAAGCCAAAGTTTATGAGTTGAAGGACCCCTCAAAAGAGTAAAACCTAAGGAAAAGGGGAAGAAAATTGTAGAATATCTAGTTACACTGAGGCCACAATATTAGCAACTGCATGTTAGCAATGTGGGAAATTCCTTGGAGGGAGGCCATGTTATAGGATTTTGGGAACATGTTTCAACTATGGTTAGCCTAACCATCTGATTATGGACTGTCCCAAACCAAAGTGACCATGGGACAAGAAGTCCAATATTCCGGGTAAACCTTTCACCATTACAGTGCAAGATGTAGAGGCATCCCCAAATGTTGTGAAATGTATCCTTACTATTTTTAATACTCCTATTTACATATTTTTGGATTCAGGTTTCACTCATTCATTTATATCCCCAAGATTTATGTGTCATTTATTATCTTCCCCAAGAATTTTAGAGCATGTACTAGTTGCGTCGATGCCAGTGAGATCAATTATGGTGACGAACATTTTGTATCCGAGATGTGAAGTCTGGGTTAGTGGGTTGCAATTGGTTGTGGATTTGTTCTTGTTAGAGACGTATGACTTTGGTGTGACCTTAGGTATGAATTGATTAGCGAGTTATCATGCCAATGTCGATTGTTTCCATAAATAAGTTCATTTTGTCATTTTGAGAAGTGAACCATTTCATTTCCTAGGTGTAGTGCGAAAGGAATTGGCTTATTTTATTTCGGCTTTGTATTCTCATCATTTGATAGAAAATGAATGCTAAGCCTATTTGATTTATACCAGCAAGATTGGATGTCATGATGTGCCAACAATGGATATCTAGGTGATTAGTGAGCTTGAAGATATTTTCTTAAAAGAATTGCCACCGTATCAGGAGATTGAATTTGAAATTAAAGTTATACCTGGATTAGCATTGATTTCAAAAACACCATACAAAATGGCACCGGTAGAATTAAAAGAACTAAATAGTAATTATATGAACTTTTGGAGAAATGATTTATTCGGCCGAGTGTATCTTCTTGGCGTACCCCAATGTTATTCATAAAAAAGAAAAATAGATCATTGTGACTGTGTATCGATTATTGGGAATTAAATAAGATCACCATTAAGAATAAATACCTGTTACCGAGAATTGATGACTTATTTGATCTTGCTGCCGTCTTAAACTGTCAGCTTGAAGGTAGGTGATGGTCTGTTACTGGATGCTGTTGCTGTAATGTTGAAGCATGCAGTTTAACCAGGATGGACCATTGATTCTTGGGTGATGATGGTGTTTTACATACCTTTAGCTTTGTGTCTTTAGACTCCTTGCCATATTTGCTTCTGGATATCAGTCCTCTGTGTGGGATTGCTGTGATATAGGTGCTGCTGCTGTTGGTTTGCCCGGTTATGGTTGGGAGATACTATCCAAGTGTCTATCTGATCTCGTTTACAGTAATCTTTGCCACTTGTAAATTTGGCCTGGCTTTCCTTTGTTGGTTATTGTCCTTCCGTAGGACTCTTTTGTATCTTTGTTGGTCGTTTGGCAATGTCATCGCATCTATGACTAAATTTCAAGTCGGAAAAATACTTGGAATTAAATCATAGGTTGTATATTTTTTCTTTTTTAATACAATTGACTTACTTACCAAAAAAAAGATGACTTATTTGATCAATTGTAAAGGGCACAGGTATTTTTTTATGAGTGACCTCCATTCGGGATATCACAAATTGAAGATTAAGAAGGAGGACGTGGAAAAGATCATATTCCGAACGAGGTGTGGGCACTATAAATTTTTAGTTATGTTATTTGGATTGACTAATACCGTACAACTTTTACAGATTCAATAAATCGGGTATTTTAGCCATATTTGGATAAATTTATGGTGGTATTTATTGATGACATATTGATTTACTCAAAGAGTTACGATAATCACGAGGCATATTCGAGAATTGTGCTTCAAATGCTTCAAGAAAAGAAATTGTATGCTAAGTTAAAAAAGTGTGAATTTTGGTTGAAAAAGTAATATTTTTGGGACATATCATATAGAAGGGAGGCATTTCTATTGATCCTAAAAAGATCAAGGCTATTGTTAACTGGAATCGACCTACAACAGTGATTGAAGTTTGGAGTTTCTTTGGGATGGTGGGATATTATCAAAGATTTGTAGAGATTTTTTCCAAAATTGTCATGTAACTAACTCAATTGATAAAGAAGGAAGTTAAGTTTATTTGGACAAATGAGTGTGAGCAGAATTTTCAAGAATTGAAGAATCAGTTGATAACTGCTCCAATTTTGACAATCTCAGAAGGATCTAGTAGATTTGTTGTTTACTGTGATACATCTAGGACAGGATTGGGATATGTTTTGATGTAACATGGAAAGGCTATAGCTTATGGGTCGAGACAACTAAAGGTTTGCGAAATGAACTAACTGACTCATGACTTAGAGTTGATAGCAGTATTCTTTGCCTTGAAAATTTAGAGACACTATATATACGGTGAGAAATTTTTGGTGTATTGAGACCATAAGAGTTTGAAATATTTGTTCTCTTAGAAAGAACTAATCATGAGGCAAAGGAGATGGCTGGATTTTTTGAAGGATTATGTCTATGAAATTAAGTATTAACCTGGGAATGGCAATGTTGTAGTAGATACTTTGAGTCATCAGATGAGTTTCATGGCAAATTTGAGAATTAAGGAGATGGAGATGCTTGAATAGATGAAGCAATGCGATAACAAAAGATATACTCCACAATCGGAAGATTTTGTCATACTTTAGAATTCAACCGAAGATATTGAAGTAGATTAAGGAAGATCAAATAAATGATCTATTCCTAGCTGATATTGTTAGAGATTTAAATCGAGACTCTAGAGTTGACTTTAATGTTTTTGCTGATAGAATTTTGAGGTTCTGAGATCGGATTTGTGTGCCAAACATCGGAGAATTGAAGGACAAAATTATAAAGAAAGCTTGTGACGGAGCGGATTTTTTTTCACTTCAAAATCCTCCCATCAGAATTCGTCCGAAGCTAGGTCTCAAGATGAAATAGTCAAGGGAGATGGTCCAGACGGGACCAACACATGCAAGTGTACAAAATATAGACTTTTATATATATATTCACAATACATACATAGGATCATCCAATGTCATGTAATATTCACGGCTCTAACTCGTTTGACATTTCATTTTATTAAACCAAAATTCGTCTAGAGATGCCATTCTAAAACTTGATTTTAAGTAAATGTTAAACGCAGAAGCAGATCTATTCTAAAATGTATACAAGTGGAAGCATAGTCATTCATTCATTCGCGGTTTGAGATAATTATATTTAAGACTATCAAAATTCTCAAAAATCTTTAACAATTTTTTCGATTTCAAAATTCCTCCTTACTAGGCTTTATCTATTACTACTTGTCCAGTACTAGTTCTATAGTCTCATCTGGGGGAAAATTATAATAAAGTGAGTCGAAACTCAATAAGGTACTAAAAACACGAAATATAAATCATGAATGCAAAATCATAGAGTCATAGAAAATACCGGAGTTCATGATCAATACTGATTCCAAAGTTCTTGATTCGATGCCATTTTTCGAAGTTCATAGTTCAATGCAATTTTTTCGAGTACAAAATTCCATATTTTAATGTCAATTTTTCCGCAGTACAAAGTTTAGTGTCAAAATCCGAAGTTCACAACGCAATATTAATTTTCGAAGTTCATGTACAGGGCCAAATTTTCGAAGTCCATAATGTCATGCCTTTTCCATCGTTCAAAGGGACCTAGGCTAGTAGACCCTACTAGCCAAAGGGGAGAGAAATCAAGGGCAGATTGTGTTCACTCCATACAATCAAAGGCTATAGTTCCAAATTCATATCCATTTCCATTTCCCTTTAGAATCCAAAGTCCAAAGTTCCATATTTCTGTCCTCTCTTTATGTCCCGAGGAGGGACAGACCATGTATCACTCCATGGACGGAGTTACCCTTGATTATCACCATAACGTCCTAAGGCATATCGGAGAATATTATCTGACTACATCATAATTCTAGGTCCGAATCACTTATTCAAAGTTCAAACAAAATTCATCATATTTCAAGGCCGATTTAAAGTTCACTTATTCCATGCTTTGGTCAATTTCGAAAGGCCTTCACATTTTTAACATTCCAATTTCCGGACAAGATTTCCATGCAAGGTAGCCTGGTCATAAAATAAACAGAAACATGGACCAACATATAAAAATCAAAGTCAAGAGCTATTTTCATGCAACGCAGTTCCAATTGTAACGCGGACAATAAAACATGTACAAAGGCACGAAATCAGAGTCAAGAATTACAAGTTCTCAAATATGAAACTTAGTTCAGAATCATAAAATTCATGCATGCTTCGTAATGGGATTTAGAACATAATTATCAGAGTAATGACATAGAAAACAAGCTCCAAAGCACTCTTGCATTAAAACATTCTTAAAAAGCTGAACTTAAAACCGAGAGTACACTTGCCTGATTCTCCAAGTCCATACTTCAACCTGGCTCCCTTTTTCCTCCTCGTCTCTTCCAAATTCTTCCGATTCCCTTTCTCACTAACTAGCTCAATTTATATTGAGAATGGATTAGGTGGGAGCAAGTGGGGTAAGTTACTTACTTGATATTTTTCTTCTAGAAGGTCAGCGGAGTAGGTAGTGGCAGTTTACTTATTCCAAGTAAGTGAAAATAGTCAACGAAGTAGGTAAATCTTCTCCGGCTATCAACAAGGTCTGTTTTTATCAAATTTAATTGACTTTGGTCATCCTCAACTCATCAACTTCGGCCTCAATATCATCATCATCAACTTCAGCCTTCTTCACTTCACAATTCCACTCTGGCCTCCATTAATTCTTCAAATTTACTCCGGCCTCCTTGAAACCTTCCAATCACTCCGGCTTCCCTCATGCCTTCAAATCACTTTGGCCTTCAAGAGGCCACAAGGCCATTCCGGCCTTCAAGGGATCACAAGGCCACTCTAGCCTCAAGGGTGCAAAAGGCTACTCCGGCCTTCATGATGTTGCAAGGTCACTTCGGTTTTCAAAGGATCATAAGGCCACTTCAGCCTTCAAGGGGAACAAACAACTTCGGCCTTCATAAGGCCATAAGGCTACTTTGGCCTCTTGCACTCACACAAGGCATAACTTCGGTTTTCATGAAGCAACAAGACCACTTCGGTCTTCAAGGGATGACAAGCCACTTCGGCCTTCATGAGGCCACAAACAACTTTGGCCTTCATGAGGCCACACACAACTTTGGCCTTCATGAGGCCATAAACAACTTCAGCCTTCAAGGAATCATAAGGCTACTTCGGTCTTCATGAGGCCACAACCAACTTTAGCCTTCATGAGGCCATAATACTACTTCATCCTTCAAGAAATTATAAGGCTACTTCCGCCTTCATGAGCTTACAAACTATTTCGGCTCTTATAAGTTCATCACACTATTTTGACCTTATCAATTCATTATCATTTACTTCCTAATTCTTATGTTTTTGGGATCAGGATCTCACAATTCTTCCCTACTTAAAGAAATTTCATTCTCGAAATTTAAATGAAGTTACAAACCTTAAGTATACAAGTGGGGATACTTGCTTCGGATTTCTTCTTCTCATTCCCAAGTTGCTTCTTCAGGTGAGTGGTTCGTTTAGAGTACCTTCACCATGGAGATTGTCTTTGTACATAGCCTTTGCTCCTTCCGGTCCAAAATTTGCATTAGCTTCTCAATGTATGATAAGTCCTCATCAATTGCCAAGGGTTCAAACTTGATCACATGTATAGAATTGTGGATATATTTTCTGAGCATTGATACATGAAATACATCATGTACTTCCGCCAAGTTTGGTGGTAGCGCCAACCTGTAGGCCACTTCTCCTGTCCTCTCTAAAATCTCAAAGGGGCCAATGAATCGAGGCTTTGGCTTTCCTTTTACTCCAAACCTACATGTTTCCTTAGATGGTGACACTTTCAAAAATACAAAGTCACCCACATCAAATATCAGTTCTGATCTACTTCGGTCTGCATAATTTTTCTATCTGCTCCGGACAACCTTTAAATTCTCATGTATCAGCTTTATTTTCTCTACCATTTCTTTAATGATTTCAGGTCCTAAAATTCTTTTGTCTCCGGTTTCCTCCCAATGGATCGACAACCTACACTTCCTTCCATATAACACTTCAAAGGGAGCTATGCCTACGCTTGTTTGATAGCTATTATTATAGGCGAACTCCGCTAAAGCTAGATAATTATCCCGAGTCCCTTTCATTTCTAAGATCGAAGCTATTAACATATCCTCTAGGATTTGTATCGTTCATTCTGATTGGCTGTCGGTCTGAGGATGATAACCAGTACTGAACTTCAACTCCGTCCCCAATTCTTTATACAAACTTTTCCAAAATCTTGAAACAAAATAAGGATCCCTATCAAATACAATGGAAATAGGTACACCATGAAGTTTGACAATTTCATTCACATACAGCCGAGCCAGCTTATCACAAGAATAAGTCGTCCTAATTGCCAAGAAATGGGGTAACTTAGTCAACCGATCAACGATAACTAAAACGGCATCATGATTTTTAGGAGTCCTTGGTAGACTTGATACAAAATCCATAGTAACATCCTCCCATTTTCAACTCAGAATCGGCATTGATTGTAACAATCCAGATAGCTTTTTTCTTTTAGCTTTTACTTGTTGGCACACAAGGCATCTGTCCACATAAACTGCTACGTCCCTTTTCATGTTTCTCCACTACAATGTTTATTTAAATCTTGATATATCTTATTCACCCCAGGATGAATTGTGTACCGAGATTGGTGAGCTTCCTTTAAAATTTTCTCCTTCAACTCCTTGTCGTCCAGCACACATAACTGTTCTCTAAATCTCAGCACTCCATCTGGTTGGATATTAAAATTAAATCTAGAGTCTTTAGTCAAATCATCCATAATATCCATAAGAAAAGAGTCATTCACTTGCTTTTCTTTAACCTTATTTATCAATTCTGGCCGAACTTGAAGGTATGACAAAATCATCCGGTCACCCTGAACATGTCACCGAATATTACATTACTTCAAGTACTCTAACATTTTCATTTGTTTAATTTGTGACTTCGCTAGATTGCTTGATCGACGGCTTAGAGTATCGGCAACCACATTAGTTTTTCCAAGCTTATACTGTATCTCATAGTCATAATCCTTTAGGACACCCATTCATCTTCTCTGCCTCATATTAGACTCTTTCTGTGAGAATAGATATTTTAAACTCTTATGATTGGAATAAACAAGAAACTTTTCACCATAGAGGTAGTGTCTCCAAATTTTTAGAGCAAATACAACTGCAGCAAGTTCTAGGTTGTGAGTCGGGTAGTTCTTTCTCATGCATCTTCTACTGTCTAGAACCATAAACCACCACCTTTCCATTTTGCATTTACACACATCCTAGTCCAGCCTTAGAAGCATTACAATATACCTCAAAACCACCGGAGTCATCTGGAATGGTCAGCATCGGAGCTGTTGTTAAGCTATCCTTCAACTTTTGAAAACTTTGGTCACTTCCTTCTGTTAAGTCAAACCCGGCCTCCTTCTTTGTCAACTGAGTCAGGGGCATGGCGATCTGAGAAAAATTCTCCACAAAATGCATGTAATAACCGGCCATGCCAAGAAAACTCCAGACTTCAGTAACAGACGTAGGCCGACTCCAATTTGTAACGGCCTTAACTTTCTTTGGATCTACATTAGTACCTCCATTGGATATTACGTGTCCTAAAAATAACACTTCCTCTAGCAAGAATTTACACTTTTTCAGTTTAGCATATAGCTTTTTCTCCCGAAGCACTTGGAGTACAATCCTTAAATGGGTTTCATGCTCCTCATGGCTTTTAGAGTATATTAAAATGTCATCTAAAAATGCCGCCACAAACTTATCCAGATAAGGCTAAAACACCCTATTCATCAAATTTATAAATGCTACCGGAGCATTTGTAAGACCAAATGGCATCAAGAGAAATTCATAGTGGCCGTACTATGTTCTAAAAGCAGTTTTGGCCACATCCTCTTGTTTAATCCTTAGCTGATGATATCCGGACCTCAAATCAATTTTTAAAAACACCCGACCCTTGTAATTAATCAAATAGGTAATCAATACGTGGCAAGGGATATTTGTTCTTAATTGTGATTTTATTTAGTTCATAGTAGTCCACACATAACTGTAGAGATCCATCCTTCTTTCTTACGAACAACACTAGCGCTCTCCACGGAGATACCCTCGGTCTAATGAACCCCTTATCTAACAATTCCTACAATTGTAATTTCACCCCTTTCAATTCAGCTGGTGCCATATGATAGGGTGCCTTAGAAATTGAAATAGCACCGGGAATAACCTTAATCTCAAATTTAATTTTCCTGTGCGAAGGTAGTTTAGGCAACTCTTCCGAAAATATATCCTCAAAATCACACACCACCAAAATATCTTTAGACAACACTCTATGACTCCTAATAGTGCTGGCATATGCTAGGTAAGCTTGGCATCCATTTCTCATCAAATGTTTAGCATGCAAAGTAGAAATTAACATAGAAATTTCCTTTCTCCTAATGTCTTGAAATGAGAAGGGTTCAATTCCAGGAATATTGAAACACACCCTCTTTTGAAAGCAATCAATACTGGCATAGTACCTTCCAACCAGTCCATTCCTAGGATGACATTAAAATTACCCATTTCTAGTAATAACAAATCTACCATCACACATTTCCATCCACCTCAATCACACACTCCGGGTACACAACGTTAGTCACTATCAAGGACCCGATAGGGGTTGATATTGCTAAAGAAAAATCCAAGATTCTTGGGGCAGATACGATATAACGTGCAAATTACGTAGAAATAAAAGAGTGTGTAGACCCAGAATTAAATAATACAGAGGTTGGAATTTCACAAATAAGGAGGATACCTTCAATCACGTTTGGAGACATTTTAGGGTCTAGTACTGTTGCTATAAAAGCCTTAGCTGCAATTGATGGCTTCTTTGCTTCAACTCTCCTAGGTAGTAGACAATCTTTCATCATATGACCCTGTCGACCACAGTTAAAGCATGCCCTGGTCACCTTAAAACAGGGTCTCCCAGCATGGTTTTTCCCACAGTGAGCACAAGTAGGGACCGATGTTTGAGAGTTCGTCATTGATTGGGCTTCAACTATACTCTTCCCCTTAACTACTGTCTTTGCCTTCTTAGAAGTCCCTAAGGATCCTACATTTGATTTGAAGCTAAAACTGGTCCGGCTAGCGGCATTCTTTGCGAAAAACTTCTATGTCTCCAACTCTTTTTCAAATATTAATGCTCGGTCTAAAACATACACAAACGTCTGAAGCTTTTGGGTCACTAACTGCTTTCTAATTTCGTCCCTTAGTCATTGCTGAAATTTCTTCACGTTCCTTAATTCATCCTCTATAAAGTAAGGCGTAAAACGAGACAACTTCATAAACTTTGTATCATATTCAACCACTATACAGGTCCCTTGTCTAAGCCACATAAACTCTATCTCCTTTTGATCTTGAAGACTAGAGTGGAAGTATTTTTCCATAAATACCTCCTCAAACATATCCCAAGTGATTTCTTCATTGGGCACCCCAAACGCCATTTTCTGCATGCCCACCAACTATCGGCCTCTCCTTCTAATTTATGGGCCACAAAGGTAACTTTTTTCTGATCACTGCACCGTATCACTGTAAAAATCATTTTCATTCTCCTTTTCCAAATATTAGCTTTGGTTGAATCCGATTCACCCAAGAATTTTAGCGCTCTCTCAGCCGTGAATTTATCATATATTGTTGGGACAGGATTCACTAGAGCTAGCTTTGGTGCTGGGATGGGAGCCATATGGAGTTGTTCTATGGACTCTATGTGAAATCCCGATCCCAAAAATAGGATAATATCTAATTATTAAATTGATATAAATATATTTGAGGTAAATGGATTAAGGAAAAATGTGAGAGAAATTCGATTAGAGGTGAAATGAGCCCCCAGGGCAACGGCGCCCGGGTGGTGCCTGAGGCGCCGCCGATGCCTAATTAGCAAAGCGGCGCTTGAGGCACCACCTGAGCAGATTCGACAGAATCGGGCACTCGAAGCGCTCCTGGTTGGTGTTCGAGCGCCCCCACCAAATTACACTGGGCACCTACTCGGCGCCCGACCACACTTGAGCACCGGTCACGGGCCCAATCACGTGACTCCCTCCTCTCATGTTTTTAAGAGTAATTTTGGGTTTTGGGGTTTTATTTCCAGCTTCCAATGGTGACAGCAATGAAGAAGAGGAGAAAGGGAAGGAGAAGGAAGAGAAGAGAAAGGGAGAAATCAACCCGATCCACTCCGATCCGTGTAAAAATAACTATAGACTGACCTCAGGCAAGTGTACTCCGAACGTTATATATTGTTTTTATAGTATTTTAATATTTCTACAACTATATTTATACTTTGAAAGCATGTTTCTCTATATTCCACATAAAGAAAGTCTATTTCTGTAAATTAATTGGACATATTTTATGTTTATATGTATATACTGTAATATCTGGCATCGATTTTATAAAAATGTATGTGTTAAGTGTCTGTTTATCATTCGATAATTTTGGTGAAACCCTAAGCAAGAAATTGAAGGGATTTAACTATTTTTGTTCAAAATCTTTGTTATATAAAAGTTAACCTGTACTCAAATAAAGCTCCTAGTGTAATCTGTTTCTGAAAATTTTACACTGATTTATATTAATAAATCACTGTAGATTTATGAAGCAAAATTAAAGGATTTTAAGCTAATACTGTATATTCTGAAGTAAAACTAAAGAGTTTCAAACTATTACTGTATGTTCTGAACCGAACTGAAGAGTTATTGTGAAACTCTGACTGACTTCTGAAATTGAAAAGGGCTTTCAGTTAAGAAATAAGAAGAAACTATTTCTAATACTGTTAATTAGGACTCAGGACTGATATACGGTCATGTGAGGTTCTCTGGCATGCCTTAGGACATTAGATGGTAATCGAGGATAACTCTGTCCATGGAGTTATGTGTGATCCACCATCCTCAAGGCGTTGTACAGGAAGAATACTATTCTGGATCCCTCGGAAGGGATTGATCCCACGAGAAGGGATCGATCCCAGTTACTATTTCTGGCCTTAGATTGTGCGAAGTGAATTAATCTATCATCGATTATTGGCCCCCTTGGCTAGTAGGGTACGCTAGTTGGGTCCTTAGGATATTTAACTAGAATTTCTAACAAAAGTAAATGAGATTTGGAACTATTTTATGAAACTACTGCCTGTTTAAATAGAATCATGCTATGCTCCTATTTTCATGAACTGCTTCTGTTCTTCTGATCTGATTTTAAGGTATTTTTCTGTCCTAACATGACTTATATTTCCTGAGACCAGTTTGTATGGAAATTATACTTTCTTCATGATTATTGCACGTGTTTCTGCTTATCTTCACATATATTCCGCATGAAAGCATAAATAATGATTTCTAAAACCTATTCACATTGAATCATACCTTTCTCATGTTTTCTGTACATTGTCTCTGCTCTCTGACAGTTTATAGAACCTTCTGTATCTATATTTCTGTATGAGACCATTATAATCTGCATGTTTTAGTATCTTGTTGGGCTTCGACTCACAGTCTTATTTTTCCCCACCTCTAGATAAGGATATAGAGAAGACACTAGAGGACCATGTGTAGCTAAAGATTAGCAAGAAAGGTTCTTGAGCCTCGGTGAAGTCTTGAAGATTTATCTTGAAGTATTTTGAAAAATCTTATAGTTCTGCATGTGCCATAGAGTTTTGTAAAGAAAATTATGTATAAATGACTCTAGTAGTTCTACAAACTGTTAAAAATTATATTTATACTTCCGCAGATTATATCTTCGATATAGATGCTTCCGCTATATGTTTTCTGATTTTCTGTACAGGTCCTAGATAGCATCTCTTGTCTTAATTCTGATATAATTGATAGAGTTGTTAAATTAAGGCCATGGATGGCTCATGTGGTCCTATGAATGCGTGTTATAGGAAAATTATGGTATTGTGGATAGTTGTGTACTTGTACTGATTTTGCTTTTGTATTATGATCAAGTTTTTGAGGTCTGATATTATTTATGCTCTGTACTGACGTAAATAAGTAGGTTGTATATTTGGATTTTCGTCCAATTTTAGATAGAATTCTGACAAAATTTTTACAGAATTTACTGATGAAAATTTATGATTGTTGTTCTGAATCTGTCTAATGGAGCATCTTATGGGAATTAGGACCCGTTCCATTACAAATGGTATCAAAGAAAATGAGATACCTTAAGAATGATCTGAATCGTATGTGGAAGCTTAGGAAATGATCCTGGCTGACTAAATAGGTAGGAATAGGCCTAGACTGAATAAGTTAGGTTAGAAAATCCTAAGTGTTCTAACTTGCATAAGTTAGGATTGTCTTAAGCTAGGACTTAATGATTAAATTGAATGATTAAATCGATTTACGGTGGTCTCAGGTCTAGATTGATCGGTTTGAATTTTAGGCTTAAGTTTACGGTGATTTGATCTAAGGGCAAAATTATTTAGGATAAAAATTGACCGATGGCTTAGTGACTAAGCCGAATCGAAGTAGGTTAAAGGTTCATGTGGAACAGTTTTGGAGATGAGGTAAAGTATTTTGGCACATTCTAGTTTAGAATTAAGTTAAAAGAATAGCCAATGAATTGAGCCTGTGGTATTGAAGAAAGTAACTAAGGTTCTTGATTATCTAGATAAAGCTCAACTAGCTAAGGTAAGGCAAGGCTAATAGTGGGTTTCTGAGTATCACACCTCATTTCTTGAGATGTTTCTAAGAGCAACTGAGATGTTTCTGAGTATCACACCTCATTTCAGGCTACTTCAAAATCCATATAAACGCATCAGTGTAGTTCCATGTAAATTTTTCAGTTACGAATCATAACATGGGCAGCACTCTTTTACAAATTAACTTTCAAATATCAGAATTATGGATTTTAAACATTAAATCCCTTCATTTTCATGCTTAGGGTTTCGATAAATATTCCGGACATAAAATGGACACCAAATACATGATTAATCATAAAATTGAATCTGTAATTCATAAAACATATATATAACATGGCTTAAATTCAAGATTTCATCTCATTTTTAAGCTAGGGTTTCGGGTGAAATTTTCGGACATAAAACGAAAGCAAAACATGAGCCAAATCATGAAATTGAAGTTATCAGTTACAATATACATACATAAACAAAAAATCTATTCAGTTAGTTTACAGAATCATGCTTTATTTACAATAAACATGAAGAAATATGGATTCAATGCATAGACACAAATTTAGAGATATTAAAACACTATAAAAATGGTATATAACATCTAAAGTGCACTTACTTTAGCCCAATCTACCATTATTCTTACTCTGATCGGAGTAAATCGATGGATTTTTTTCTCTTCCTTCTCTTCTCCTCTTCCTCCTTCCCCCTTTCGTCTCGTTCTGCTGATGGTTCTATCAAGCTGCCCCTCTCTCTCCTTAATTCTCACTTAGAAAGGTAAGGAAAAGCAGGCACATGACTCACCCGAGGGCGAGCGCTCGAGCGCACGTCAAGCGGCTCTCGAGCGCTTGCTCTTAGAAATGGGCGCCTGGGTTGGTGGTCAAGTGCTACTCGAGTGCTACCCTCGTTGCCCTACCTCACTCCCGCCTCCTCAGGCGATCAGTGAGCGCACCCTTTCATAAATTGCACTTGAGTGGTGCTCGAGTGCCTATCGAGTGCGTGTCCTACTTGGCCCATTTCACCTTATTTTGATTCGATATTAATTTTTCTACTATACTTAAGCCCAAACATGATTTTTATCTATATAATTATTCCATAATTATCATGTTTTTGGGATCGGGATCTCACAATCTCCCTCACTTACAGAAATTTCGTCTTCAAAATTTAACGATCCTTAAATTTTCAAAATCAAGGAACCTTCTTAATATCTTCGATTCATTTCTAAATCAATATGATTATCTCAGAAAACCTTAAATATCTTAATTATCTTGATCCTGATTATTTGACGCGTCCTTTCTAGATCCAAATTTACTAAGTTCGAAGGCAATCCTATTTCATTAACCACTTTTGTAACTTAGTTCTAAATATTAAACAAGTAAAATGCCTCATTTCATTTCATATTAAACCTCAACATTGAACATTTCGTCTGAACATTACCTTAAATCTTATTATATGCACAGGTTCATCACTCTTCCGCTACACGCTCTGATCAATCAGTTAGCTTCGAATTATTTCGTTACAAATTACCATTATCACAACCTGGTATTTCAATTCTTTTACCGTGCACAGTTAAAATCCCAACATAAAATTTAAAGTACAATTAGACTTCAAAAGTAGGATACTTTACATTCTCACCTATTTGTTGGTATGTAATCAAATTGACATTTTCTTGAAGTACATATTCCTCTCCAAACACCCAATTTATGTGGTAACCTTGGTTAAGACTGATTTTAAGATAGCCATATCACGAAAATAATTCTCATAGATCCTCAATTTACCTCTAAATAAAAGCTTTAACTATAACAGTAATCATAATTTCGATATAGTTTTAGATCATTACCTTAAAATCTCAAGATATTAACAATTAGCAACCTCAAGATTTTAAAAATCCCGCACTAAGCAATTTTAGATATTGTTGGCATACTGATAAATCCATTCATTAAACCTAAATACGTCCTCCATAATCATGATTAGTGAGTTGTTCTAGTATGAAAACGTAAGGGTTTTCTTATCTCAAAATTTCATAATCTCAACATTCCAGACCCAACTCCACTTCCCAACTTAGGAATGTGGCATTTTATTTTCCAAACAATTGAGCCTACCCATAATTTCCCTTTCCCATTTCCTACGAAACACCCAAGGTATATCAAATCTATAAACCTTTAACATCCATTATTGAAATTAATGCTCATTTTCTCTCAAGATATCAAAATTCATCTATATACTCCTTAGACAAGCCTATCCATTTACAATTCCCAAGTTCAACTTTCATCATAACATAACCATTTTGACTCTTAATTTATCAGATCAAACTATCTCCAGAAATAAAATTCACAATTTTCCAAACAGAAGTTCCAATGGCTAATTCAAACCATGGAAGGGTAACTCTAGCCAGGGATTTCTTTTCCCACTTAACCCAAGGACATCGATTCACAAGCGATGCGAGAAAGTATAATTCTAAAGTTTCCTTAACAATATCAGGGTCTATCGTTATAATCTTTAAACATATTAATCCATTCGGGATCTCCTAAGGTTCTACCATAACATAATCTTGTTAATCCTCAAAATTATTAGATCAGAGTTATCTCCGAGGCAATTCTACAATTTTTTTTAAATGGAGGCTTTTGATATCAACAATTGATCTCAACATTCATTCTCTCTGAATCATACCGAGATCCACCTATTATAACCTTTCGCTTTTAGGTTCACAAGACATTAGTTTCTTCCAAAGTATTAACCACAAATCCTCAAAGCGAAACCTCATCATAAGGTCTCAATTTCAGGTGAAGTAATTTTCAACCCGCAGACTCTTCTCCCACTTTGCTCGTGGGTGATTACCTGTTGGTGCAGATAACAAAAGCCCAATCCTTCTTAATGGTATTACTACTTATACTAACTTAGTTCATTAGTTAAATCCTACTTTCCGGAGGCTCGAAGGCTTCCTCAACAATACCTAACCGATGCCTTTTCAATCTCATACAAATTCTTAGAGACTAATACCGATTTTAGTTTCCTCTAAACCGCTCATTAAAACCAATTGGCTTGGTCTTTCCCTTCAGATACATATGTTCCTCAAAATTTTTATAATTATATTCTCGACCTACCATCTACCGACTTCAAAAGGGCAGCCTCATTTTCTAATTAAACTTAGAACATATATCCTTAATTTGATCAGCCTTTGCCTCTTACTCAAAATTCACAACCTAGTTACAGGGTACTGTATTTTCTCGATTACAATTTATGCCAACATCCTTGAGTACCATTTCAACTCTAAAAGGATTTGCATCACTAGAAAATTGACTCCAAATCATTAGTTCTACTTTTCACCAAACCGACCAAATAAATCAGACATTCATTTCTCCAACAACACATAACCAATCACTTTCTCAATTAGGAGTTCAGTCATCTGCTGTCCCCAATCCACAAAATTTACAAAAGAACACATAAATATAATCACAAAATAATCCAGAATCTTCAAGATGAGGGAAAATATATATGCAAATCATAGAAGAAACAAAAGAATATGTAAATCCCAAATCAATTAAAACATAAATCAAATTCCATAATTAAGGGAATACCTCTATCCATCTCTGGGGGTACTTCAGCATTTTGAACCATCGCTGCGAGTGCTATAGCTGAGACAGTGGACTCCTTTGCTTTTAACCTCCAAGGACATAGACAATCTTTAATCAGGTGGCCCTGCTATCCACTTCTAAAACAAGCTCCCGTCGTCTTGCGACAGAAATGTCCTGCATGCTTCTTTCTATAGAAAGTGCAGCCAGCGACTAACGCTTGAGAATTAGTCTTTGACTGAACTTGAGTAACACTCTTCCCCTTGTTTGTTGTTTTTGCCTTCTTAAACAGTCCTGAGGGCTCCACATTCGATCATAAGCCATAACTTATTTGACCAGCCACCATTTTTTCCAAAGACTTTTGAGTCTCAAGCTCTTTCTCAAGTATCAGGGTCTTATCTAGGACCCCAGTATAAGTCTGAAAATCTTGAGTTACTAACTGACTCCTAATCTCATCCTTTAACCCTTGCAGGAACTTCTTGGTCATCCTCAATTCATATTTCCCAACAAAAGATGCAAACGAGATATTTCAATAAACCTCGTACCATACTTCGCTACGGTGTGGCTCTCTTACCTAAGCTCCATAAAAGCTCTCTTCCTCTAATCTTGAAGACCAGAGGGAATATACTTTTCTTAGAAAACTTTCTCAAACGCTTCCTAAGAAATTTCCTCTCAAACAAACCCATTGCTCATTTCTTCATCTCCCACCAATTATCGGCTTCTTCTTTTAATTTATAAGTTGCAAAAGTAACCTTTTTGCTGTCATAACATTGAATAACTACAAATATTTTCTTCAATCTCCTAATCCAATTCTCCGCCTTCATTGGATTTATTTTTCCCAAAAATTCAGGCACCTTCTCTACCTTAAACCTCTCGTACATCATTGAAATCGGTTTTGGTGCAAGAATCAGAGCCATATGATGCTGCTGCATCTTTTCTACAACATTCATTATCCTTTCCAACAAATTCACATACTCAGCTTCTTGGTCATGGGGAGTATTAGCACTTCCATTATCATCGCTTCTACCCATTTTACTTGCCATTTGATAACCTATAACAAAAAACACGGCAATGTCAATAATCCTGCTAACATCGACTAAGACACTTCAACAGAAATCCTAAGTCTAGTCCTTAAACATTTGATTCAATCCTATCTAGCTTTTATCTTTCCTTAATCCTAGAACAGATTATAATCAGAACCTAGAACCCAAATCAGTTAGCCCAGGCGTAAAATTAGTATTAATCCGTTTAATCACTAAGGCCCGTTTAATCACTAAGGCTTGGTCTGTTTCCAACCTAACTTATGCTAGCTAGGATTTTCCTAGGACTTATTCAATCTAACTTAATCATCCTATGTCTATACCTACTAATTCGGTCAGTTAGAATCGTTTCCTAAACTTTCACTTATAATTCAGATCATTCTTAAGGCATCTCGTTTTCTCTAATACTAATTATGACGGAATGAATTTTTTTTATCCTCAAATAATTCCGTCATTATAGATACAGGAATAGAAGTCCAAATCCCAACTTAAGGTTATAGGAAAAAATGAACAAAGTCTCCCCTAAAATTGGGCTAAACTAAAACATAAACCTATATAACATAATCAGTACATGCACACAACTATCTAAAAATCACAAATTCTCCTATAACACATATTCACAGGATCACAAAGGCCATATTCATACATGGCTTTAATTTATCAATCCTATCCATTATACTAAAGTCATATAAGATATGCCTATTAGGATTTGTAGAAAACCAGAAAACATATAGAGGAAGCAACTAAATGCATAATATAAACCCGCGGAAGCATAATTTCTATTTTAACAGTATGTAGAACATATCATAACTATTAATACATAGTTTCCTTCATAATTTAGGTATTTACATTAGCAATATCAAAAAATCCCAAGTCTTCAAAGGCTTTGAAAGTCCATTCGGCTCCTTTCTATGCTCTAATCATTTCGTATATCTAGTATCATCTCTATGTCCTTATCTAGTAGGAAAAAAAATAAAACCGTGAGCCGAAACCTAATAAGGTACCAAAACATACATAATATAATACTTCCACACATAACATAAGTATAGATGAACAGTAATATATACATAAATCATGAAAAAAGTATAATTCTATACAAATAAGTCTCGAAAATCATAATTAATTCTTTCAAGTAAAATATATATTCATTAAAATAGAAAATTACGATGATATCAGAAGAATAGAAACTTTTATGGAAATAGAGATAAAGTATAATACTATTTAAACATGCGTCGGAGTTTATAAAATAGTTTTAAATCTTATTTGTTTATTCAAAAATTCTAGTTTGATATCCTAGGGACCCAACTAGCATACCCTACTAGCCAAGGGAGCGAATAATCGAGGATAGATTGTATTTTTGCCAAACACTCCAAGGCTAGAAAATGTGATCATAATAGGAACCGATTGTATTTTTGGGCACATAATTCAACGCCAATAGAAGATTTATAACCTCTAGAGTCAGTTTTAATACCGCTCTAAGAAAGGGCAGACCACGTATAACTCCATGGATGGAGTTATCCCCAATTACCATTGTAATGTCCTAAGCTATGTCGAAGAACCTCACCTGATCGTATATCAGTCTTAGGTCCTAATTGATAAAAGCAGAAACATTTTTCTTCCTATTTTCTAGCTTATAACTTATCGTATATCAGTAAATCAGTCAAAATCAGGCAAGTAACCTTTCAGGCTACTTCAAAATCTACATAAACTCAACAGTGTAGTTCTATGTAAATTTTTTAATTACGAATCATAACATGGGCAGTACTCTTTTACAAATTAACTTTCACATATCAGAATTATGGATTTTAATCATTAAATCCCTTTATTTTCGTGCCTAGGGTTTCAATAAATACTCCAGACATAAAACGGATACCAAATATATTATTAATCATAAAATTGAAGCTGTAATTCATAAAACATACACATAGCATGGATTGAATTCAAGATTTCATCTCATTTTCGAGCTAGGGTTTTGGGCAAAACTTTTAGACACGAAATGAAGGCAAAATGTAAGCCAAATCACGAAATCAGAGTTTTCAGTTATAATATACATGCATAAATATAAAATCTATCTAGTTAGGTTATAGGATCATATTTTATTTACAGTAAACATGGAGAAACATGGATTTTATGCATAAACACAAATTTAGAGATATTAAAACACTATAAAATAGTAAATAACATTTGAAATGCACTTGCCTAAGCCTGATCTATCGTTATTCTTACTCTAATCGAAGTAGATCAAGGGATTTTTCCCTCTTCCTTCTCTTCTCTTCCTCCTTCCTCCTTTCCTCTCATTTTGCAAATGGTTTTGTCGAGCTGACCCTCTCTCTCCTCAATTCTCACTTAAAATGCAAGAAAAACTAGGCACATGATTCACCTGAGAGCCAGCGCTCGAGCACCTGTCGAGCGGCCCTCGAGCGCTTGCTCTCGCAAATGGGTGCCTAGGTTGGCACTTCAGCAACAGTCGAGCACTACCCTCATAGCCCTACCTTGCTCCCGCCTCGCCTCAGGCGGCCAGCGAGCGCACCCTTTCGTAGCGCCTATCAAGCGCCCATCCTACTTGGCCCATTTCGCCTTATTTTGCTTCGATATCAATTTTTCTACTATACTTAAATCCAAATATGATTTTTATCTACATAATTATTCCATAATTATTACATTTTTAGGATCGGGATCTCACAATATCAATAGATTTTGTGATAGGATTGCTGAAAACTGCAATGAATCATGATACAATTTGGATAATTATTGATTGGCTTGTGAAATCAGCACATTTTCTAACCATTCGGGTGACTTCCTTAAGGGATCAGTTAGCCAAATAATATATTAATAAGATAGTTAAATTGTGTGGGACCCCAACATTTATTGTATACGATCAAGACTCAAGATTTGTTTTGAAATTTTGGGAAAGCTTGCATCATGAATTGAGGATAGACTTGAAATTTAGCATGACTTATCATCCACAAATGGATGGGCAATCAAAGTGAACCATCTAGATTTTGGAGGATGTATTAATGGCTTCAGTGTTTGAGATAAAAGGTAACTAGATGATCATTTAGCGTTGGTGAAATTTTACTATAATAATAGTTACTAGGCAAATATTGGAATGGTCTCTTTTGAAGCACTATATGGGAGAAAATGTCATTTTTTTTATTCATTCGGAAGAAACGGGTGATAGACGGCTTACGAGATTGAACATTATTAGGGTGCATTCGATAAAATCAAGTTAATCTATGAGAAGTTGAAGGTAACCCAAAGTAGAGAGAAAAGTTATGCAGATCGAGGAAGATTGGAATTGAAATTCAAAGTTGAGGAATATGTTTTCCTAAAAGTATCTGTTATGACCCCAAAAATCCTAACCGAAAATTGATAAGGTTTTGGCTGTAAAACGGCTGTTAGAAGACATACAAACTTGTACAATATTCCTGTACAACATATACATAATACAATGACAACCATCACAAGATCCAAATGCCACAATATATTTGTGGCTCCAACGTCATAACTTCGGATACAACATTGGTTTATAAGAGATGCCTCTAGGTACTAAAATACAAATCATAATTACCAGTGGAAGTATATACATCTATCATACACGACGAAAACTAAACTATTTGTATATCATTAATATATATATACATTTCTATTTTAATATATACAAAATAACCCCACAAGGTACAAAATTACAAAATTTAAATCTACAAAGTCATCTTCCAAGGTCAGCAACCTAGTCAACTTCTAATCCTCTACCCCGCCTCATTGGACATAAGTTCATACTCATCTGAAAGCAAGAAAACAGTAAGGAGTGAGCCAAATGCTCAGCAAGGCACAATATAATTAAGGACAGTAAGCAATATACCCAAAATAAAGTAGAGGAGAGATATATGAGCATAATATAAATACATAAACATGAAATATGAACAAATATGTTTCCGAAACACCTTTGTCTTTTCACATTTTATTTCTGATTCCTTTATATTCTAAAACATGTAAAATTATCTTTATCTTTGCGGACCGGGGCCAATAAGCCTTACCAGCTAACAGTGTGGTCGAACGAGGAAAGGAATGTGTATACTTTCACACATTTTAAGACACTATCCATGTAATTTAATACCCTGTGATGAGCGATATACATTTCATTTGATATACGGGGCCATAAAGCTTATGCCACCACAACCCCCGTGGCCCAGAGGCAATCCTTGTACTATCACAGTAATATCCTAAGGTATATCAAGGAATATTACCCATTGAAATATAAATCTTTGATCCAGTTTTATGATTACTTATTTTTAAGGAAAATTCCATACTCATTCTTAACACTTCATTCTTACTCCGGAAGAACGGTTCATCAAACTTAACATATCATTGAATTCCCTTCTTATACTTTTCATAACTTGTATAATTCTTATGAGTTTAAGTCTTCACATGACTTAAATACATGTATGATTAACATAATGCTTGAGAGAATTAGAAATTCTCACAACAATGAGTCAAATATAACTTTAGAGCTTTTGGATAATAAATTCCTTCATAAACGATTTATAACATAATTTTCGGAACATACAAAATATCATATACAATTCACATGTAAATAAATATCAAATGATCATGATAAAAACGTTCATAAATCTACGGTTTCAATTATCTAAAGTTAAATTATGCATAAACCTTAAATTACACGGGTAAAAATGTCGGGGCATAGGTTAAGTTTTTCCACATGCACAAAACTGTATAAAACTACTAAATTGGACACTCAATTGATAAATTGTCATGCTCAAGACATGGGTATAAATTTTCTACAGCCAAATCGTACATAAATCTCGAATAAATCGAATAAATACAAAGGGGTAGTGGGTTAGGGGTTCGTGAAGCAATATACCGCATAAATCTTAAAAATCGAATATAAAATCAACATATGTGCATGCTCAAAATATGGGTACTATAAAATAAAAGTATGGTTGGGTATCTGGACAAAAAATACTCAAAAGGATTGGGAAAAAAAAGTGAAATAAGAGGAAGAAAAATATATGAGTATACTTACCTCGACCCGATCTACAACTTCTCTAATTAGCTCCAAGCTGGAATCAAACCTAAGAGCCTCGATCTTCTCGTTTTCTCTCTTCTCCTTTGCGTTCTCTCTCTCTCTTCTCTCCCATATCCGCATAAAAATGACATGGAAAAAACCTAATGTGTGTTTTATATCGCAAGCTGTCGCTCAAGTGCCAACCCGGCACACTTCAAGGGCAGTGTGGCACCGCCTCAGGCTCCCGGCAGGGGTCCCCTGCTACTCTTGAAACTTATTTTTTCATATTAATTAAGTCTAATATTGACTATATTACCTTAATTACTCCTAATTACGATATTTAAAAATCGATATCCTACAACTCTCCCCACTTATAAAAAATTTGTTCTCAAAATTTAACGAACCTCAAAATCTAACAGTTGGGGAAAATCCTTTCAAATTCCTTCTTCACGTTCCTATATCACATCCTTAATGAAATGATATTTCTTAGGAAACCTCAATTAACTTAATTATCCTTATTCTCAGTACCTTATGTTTCTTATCTAGATTTTGATTGGAACCTTATCATAAAAAAAAATCTCAATCTCTAACAACGGCTTAGTTCGATCACATATTTATTTCCTCAATCATCGATATATGGGAAACTTCATGATAATCCACCAAATTTGAAAGCAACCCAAATTTATTGACTTTTTTTTCAACTTAATTGAAAATCCTAAATAGACAATAAACTCTTACTTTAATTCACCCCATGTCTCGAAATGATTGTTCACTTGGAATCTCAATCTTATTTTGAAATCTTTGGGCCACAGGCCCACACACTCCCACTGTGCTGCTGTAATTAATTATTTATTTGTACATTAAAATCAACTTATAATTCTTATCCATTGATTTATATTAGACACCAAAGTTACATAGTAGCTATAGACTTTAAGAAAATCTTACAGATATCGATACATCTAAGGTAAAACCCAAACTCCTCAAATTACAATCAACTGAGGAAATACAATTGAAGTAATTATCCAAAAATTTCAGCATAGCCTCAAGTTACTACCAAAACCTCAAAACTCAAATATTTAGCAATTTATCATCTTATTGGCATACCGACAAGCCAACTTATTCATTCCAATCGTATCATCCAAATTAACGATAAATGGACTGTCCCCATCTGCTAATCCTTTTTTTTGGTAAGTAAAAAAATTTGGATTAATGGGAGAAAAAATTTACAAGCTATGAATTATTACCAAGTGTTTTTCTGACTTGGGGATAAAGCATAAGTGCAAGGGTATACCTAGAGCACGTTGATACATCAGATGATACCAATGGAATTACTGTGACAAAAGTCATTAAGAACAATCACAATATCAAAATCGACATTCAAAACGCAAATCCGAAACGGCACTTGAAACACACGTCGAAAATGCACAAAAACCTCAGATCCAAAACGGCACACTAACAGCCACTCCAGCTAAAAAAAGGCAACAAAGAACCACTAGGGCCTTAAGGGGTACAAGGCCACTCCAGCCTTGAAGCCTCTCGCAGTTTACTCCGGCTTTCAAGCAGCTCCGGACTTAATTCACTCCGGCTATTAAGCGACTCACAAATCACTCCAGCTTCCAAGAGCGAAAATCAACTCCAGTTTCAGAAAGGCACAAGGCCACTCCGACCTCAAAAGACGCAACCGGCCTTCAAGAGACGGAAGGCCCACTCCGTCCTGAAAGAGAGTGTAAACCACTCCGTCCTTCAAGAAGCGCAAGGCCACATCAGGCAATGGACTCCGGGCTCATCAAGCCACTCAGTCCTCCAAGATGCTAAAGGCCACTCCGTCCAAGGGACTCCGGATTTTTGAGGCAAAAGCACTCCGTCATTTAAGGAGCACTCCGTCTCCTAGTAAGCACTCTGTCTTTTACTCAGCAGGAAGAGCGCAAGGCAGCTCCGACCATCAAGAAACCAGCCTCATCGTACGCATGTTCACTCCGCCAAAGAGAGTATATAGATCACCCCCGAGACAATCCGGTCAAAAGCACTCCGGCCTCATATGCTACTCTGGCCTCATATCAAACCGACAATAATCCCAAATTGGATGAAACCATCCAGCATTCAACAGATGCGAGAGCAATCAAAACATTTGAGGCCCTCAACTAAACCATCTAGGTCGGTATAATGATCTGACGAAAAATCCTTATTCCATTTCAGAAGGACAATAAGGAGATCAAATATAAGCACCTTCCTCTTAGGAGGTAATGGGTCAATGTAAGGCTTAGAGGACGTGGCAGACGAATAGCTACAAAATAAGTACCCGAGGGGCAATTCAGATAATCATCCACCTTCGGAAAGTATGATCTGAACGAATCTTTTGTGTGCTCAGTCACATCATTCCAACAAGATTGTAAGAAATCAATCAAGACATCACGCTGGTCCTTGACGAAGGATTTCAAGAAAATCTGAGAATTCTTCTCTCCAAGAAAACACTGGAGGGCATAGAGCATTGGATCGTTGGCAACATCCTCAGCACTCCAATACCGAGAAGACTCATCATTAGGGTCACTATCAGTGACCCCATCTTCACTAGCATCATCTGCAGAGGATATTGTCCCCCCTTCTGACTCAACATCTCTCAGGCCGAGAAGATTATGATCAGCAGGGTGTGATGGCAGGGTGAGATGATCACTGGAAGGCTGCTCATCCACTGATGAACAAGAAGGTTGCCCCACTTCAAGCCAGAGTTTGGCACAGACTCAATTTTAGCAATTGAGATCGAGGCCATGGAATCAGGAGGACCACACTGTAGCTCCTGCGCATCTAATTCCTCAGGATCCTGGAGGATCACGAATGAGTTGACCGAATCAAAGACGTCCAAAACAGACCCCTCAGCAACTGCAGGATTCATAAAGATCTCAGGGCTAATGCAAGCCTCAACAGAGGGAGCCTCATCTGGAATCCTATCAATGTGATCATCCGGATTAGAGGATTGGTGACAAGGACTTTGTTCGGAGTCCCTACAAGCCTGCTGAACCAAGGAATCCACACTACGATCAGATGAGGATTCATCCACTTCAACAGGGATCCTAGAATCAGGTAATACAGGCTCAGCACATGCAGGAATTTTCTGGATTACCATGGCCAAACCCTGAATAGGGTGGGATTTAATGGAAGGAGCAGAACACCCACCCCCATCAACATCAGGAGCCGGAGCCTTAGGCATAGCTGATTGCCCCTTCCGTCTGTGTAGATATGCAGCATTGCTATAAACTGGCTTCGAGTGATAAACAACCTCAACCTCCACCACCTTGGAAGATGCATCAGCACCCGACAGGAGCCAAATTTTTGCTGGTTGAGGGTCACCCCTTCTCATCTCAACACATAACCTGGCCACATGCACCCGGTCCATCTTGGCAGTGTAGGGGTCACACAGAATTGGTTTGCCAATCCTACTAGCTATCCAGCTTAAACCCAAGGGAGTCCAATATTCAATTGGAACATTAGCCAACGAAATCCACACAGGGAATGACATGAGGGACTCATGATCCAGGTTCAAACCCGGTGTCCATCTCTTGAGGAAGATAGGAATCTTCCTGAAGGTCCAGGGGCCTCTTTCCAAACAAGTCTCCAATTGAGACTCAGAATCAAACTGAAAGAAATAAATTCCCTTGTCATTCACAGCAACGTGATGAAGCTCAAATCTAGCCCAGATTTTCCTAGCTATGGAGTCGACCGCCAGGAAATGGAGAGGTTTTCCAAGGAAAAAGCCCACCAGAGTGGAACCCCAAAATTCGGTACTCTGTTGCAAGACCTCAGCTAGAGGAGAGAGAGGGGTGTCGGGACCAACCGCAGACGGTGGAGGAAAATATTTGAGGGGAGCAAAGGAAAAGTTACCTTTGTCTTGAGCAACACAAGCCCAGAATTTGGCCGACTGCTAAATGCAGTTAGGGATTTCGGACGCACAAGCAGAAGGGGCATTAACAGAGTCGCGAACAACCCTAGAGCCCGGGCGAGGTGGGCTACAACCCCGGACTCCGAATACTTCAAATTGAGAGCAGGTGGGAGCAGCCGGCAAAGGCGAGTTGCTCCCGACGGCACCCACAGCCTTAGATTTCGCTAAGAAATCGGCGTCAGGACCGGAAGCCAGGAGCAGAGGACCTTCGCGCAAAGGAGGGAAGGAGGGCACAGAGGGAGGCCCAGGGGGGATGGATACCTGGGATGGACTGAGGTGGGTCCCCAGGGTTCCGGCCATGCCGGCGATGGAGGCGGCCCAGAACTACCTTGCGCCGCTGATCAGATTTCAAATTCCTCATCAGCCAATCCACAATTATCGAAATAGTGCCCTTAATCCTTGTCGTCCTAACAACTCTGAGACAAAACTCTGAGGGCTTCTCATCTTATAATTTTATAACCTCAATATTTCGGACACAACTCTTCCACCCAAAACTAAAAGCAAAGCACCCCATTTTGTTCAAATATCAAGAGCTACTCGCGGTTCACCCTTCAACATCTTCTATGAAGTATAAAAAATATATCAAATCTAAAGACTCCCAATATCAAATTATCAGCACTAATGTTCGCTTTCCTTAAGAGACACTGAGATTTATCTTCACAATCCTTAAGCAGATTTACTTGCTTGCACTGTCGCATAATCATCTCCTCTTTATGACACAACTATTTAGACCCTTAGAATTATTAGATAGTAATTATCTCCATAAGTAACACCTATAAATCTTCAAAGCAAAGACCTCGATTTCTAACTACAAATCATAGGTGGAGTAACTCTAATCATGAACTTCTCACCCATTTAACCCAAGCCTAACCACCCATATACGATGTTGGGAAACGCAATCCTAAATCTTCCTCAAAAGTATCACATCCTACTACAATTCACTAGATCTTTCAGGGATCAACCCAAATAAAATGGTCGATAACTTACCCTTCATTCCTTGAAAGCTATTCCCACATATCTTATTCCGACGAATACTGATCGTTTACAAGCCAAACACCCCACAGACACTACAAATCCCTGAGGAATACTTAATGAACAGCTTACCGGATTCAACAGATTAGAGAAAACCGTACACCTTCACGACATTAATCAGCCTTTTCCAAATTAGCCATAGCTCAAATCTCTATAAAACCACATTCATACTATCGAAGAAACTATATGCCCAAAATAACACTTCCTATAACCAAACTCACGTTCTTTTCTCAATTGAGCACACGATTAATTACCTTTCACAATCCATGATGCAGTCCTCAAATAGAGTTCATACACCCCCATGATTTTTTAAATTTATCGATGAGGCCATCACAAAATTGACCTAAGTATGGTGTGAAGATCTAATCCAAAAAATCCACAGAAATATCAATGAACCTACAAACCCAAATGACATTATCAAAACTTGTAAAGGCCATATCTTTATCTTGAATACTGCCACGGGCACAACTCTCAATTATCCAATTTTGACAACACTCTAGATATAGATCGACCCTAGAAATTAACAAGCCTTTGCAATAGATTAAGTAAATCACCTATTAATTTACAGTGCCGCTTATCAAACCATTCATCTCCTAAATAACCCAATATTTTCAGTCATCAATATGTAACTTCATCGATTCATCTTACTCACCCCAAAGGTTCTAAAGCATTCAATAACGGTTATCCAACTGATACTTCTTCAATTGTATACGAAATCCTTAAAAATCTATGTTGATATTGACACAACCTCGAATTACTGATCAAAAAATAAATTAGCCTAATCTTTTCATCTATGAAATATCCTCAAATACTTACATAGCCAACACTTCTTAATGACCATAAGATGGCTTCCAGATGTGGTCTCATATGCTACATGAATTTGATACACATCCTCATTAAATGACCTGTAAGCAAAACGATAATAATTTCGTTGTCACTCGACTAACTCTGCCTCATACTTAAAATTTTACAACCCAATTGTAAAGTATAATACCCTTACCAACACAATTTATACTAGCATGGCGACCCGCCAATCAAAACACCACAAAAATCAGATCAATGTATGGTACCACAAAATAATTCCAATCAGCCCAACTAATTATATCTACAGACCCTAGAAGATGTTGTAAACATTGATATAACTAGTACAAGTCTATGTTTCTCAAATAAACGAATAAATTTAGAAAACACAAATAAAAATATAGATTCAAAATTAAAAATAACACACATACTAAAATGCTAAAACTTAAAGATCCTACCTTCTACCACAGCAGACGACGCCTCTACACTTTATGCCATCACCACAAAATCCCGATCCAAGGTACTAGGCTTCTTCACTATCTGACCCATGGAATAAGACAATCCTTGATCATGCGGCCGACTTTCCATAATTAGAATCATGCTCCCAAAAAGTCATTGAAAAATATTTATCCATAAAAGTATTCATGAACATATTCCACAATATCTCTTTATCCTCCCGACTTAGGACTCTTTTCTCATCAACCACCCATAGTTGGCTTCGCTTTCTAACTTATATGAGGCAATTATTACCTCATCTCTTCCCAAACATTGGGTCACCGTCAACACCATTTCAATTCTCAGCATTTTCATTTCAACTTCTGTAAGATCCGTGCCACTAAAAAATTCAACCACTTTATTATTACTAAATCGGTCATAAATCGATTTCTTTGGATTCACTAACACATGAAATCAATTCCAAATTATCCTGACTTCGAGTCATCAATTTTACCTTATTCGTCTCACTTGCCATACTATTCAAACATCCCCATTCCTAGTCCTCGAGTCAAGATCAACCTAAGTCAATTCTCAAGATATCCCCCTTCAACTTCTCTTTCTCTTGGTTCTCGCCCAGACTAGATCCTCCAAGACTTTTAAGTTTTGCCACCATTCTAAGCAAATTCAAATATTCCGCCTCATGATCTTGCAGTTGGCCACCTCCATGTGAGATCTTAATCCCAAAAACATTATAAGTAAGAGAAAGATAGGGTCCGTAGGGGTTTCAGCACTCAAAAAATGACAAAATATGAGTAATTAACTTCAAATAGGTGAATTAAGGCTAAGGGATATGGGAAGAATCGGATCGAAAAGCCCAAAGATTCAAAATTGGTAAATCGGGAACCGAAGCTATAAACCGAGAAACGTTAATTCATAAATACGATTTCAGGCTTTGAATTATGATAATTATGCTCATTTAAGGTTATATAGTCAAAATTAGGGTCCAAAGATGTGAAGAATTGCGTTAGAATGGTCAAAACGGGTCCTGAATGGCGAAAATGGGAAGTAGGCTTGCTGCAGGCTCGATGCAAGCCTGACCCGTGCCCGAATTGTGACGGAATGAATTTTCTTTTTTTGCATTCTGCCAACGATCTCCCGGAACTGACACCAAGTTTTGGTGGTCCGGTCTGAGCCGATCGTGCCTTCCAAATCACAGGATCACAGATGCCGTCAAGGATTCATACATTCTAGTCATCGAATATATAGCGGAAGTCAATGTAATATCCTACCGAAGCATTCACATTCATTCCCATAAAAATTCATTCTAATTACATATAGCCATGAACGTCTAATCACAAAAAGGTTATCAATTCTAACAGATCATTACATTAATTGCTTCTTTGTGGTGGTTGTCCAAAAGGTGTGCTTCTAAATCCTTACAAATCCTTCAAATAGGCTCTAGTTACTCTGTCTCGTCATGCACGAGTTCTAAATTTCTATCTGGGAAAAAAATAGAAAATAGTGAGCTGGAACTTAACAAGGTATATGCAGATTTTTCATAAAATATTTGTGCTGTCAACAGTTACAGATACATATACAAGATATCGTTCGGCTGGAATCTTGCAGAACATTAGAATGGTTAATGCAGGTAATCATGCAACATAAGTATCGTACGGTAGTGATTGGCCGGACTGTACAAAAGTTAATTAGAAAACCGGGACAATTAATATTAGAACATAAAACAAGGTTGGTCACGGTATAGATATCTTCTTTTATTTATTGCTTAACGGAGGAGGGCTTTAATCGACGATAGATTGTGCACATCTTCTCACAATCACGACAATACCTCCTTGTACAAAGTCCCGAGGGTGGCTCTTACTTCCTCATTGTACAAAGCCCCGATGATTGCTATCACTACCTCATTGTACGAAGCCCCAAGGACGGATCTCACTTTCATTATCTTCGATTATCACCAAAAGGTCCTAAGGCATGCCAGAAAACCTTGTATCCCAATGCTAAGGTCTGAACTTATTTGTCTTATCATAAAACCGGTTCAGATTTTCTTTGTTCATTCCGGACGGCCATATCACAAGCCGGTTTCAAAATCATATAATAAGCCGGTTTCAAATTTATGTTACTAGGTCGGTTTCAAATCATAATACAAGGCTGGGTTCAATTATAATATAAGGCCGGTTTCAAAGTTACAATGCAAATGTCGGTTTTAAAATTATGATACAAGGCCGGTTTTAAAATCATAGAGCAAATGCCAGAATCATAATCCGGTTTCAATAATAATACAAGGCCGGTTTTAATTATTTTGCAATTCAAAGCCGATTTTAAATGCAAGTGACATACAAGCCGGTCAACTTTTCCATTTTCATGTACTCCATTTTAGACATGAGTTTAGCAGAAAGTAGAGGACAGAAGGTAGAAAGTATGAATTCAAATCAGAATACAATTTATCAAACAGTAATTAAAACGGCATGCATTTAATCTAAATTGGAAGGGAAAACTGGCAGTTTTTAAAGCTAGAACCTTGGAGACGGAAGTATACTTGCTAAGCATGAACTTTAAAATTTGGAGCACACTTACAAACGAACTTAAAAAGAGTGATCGTACGAAGTACACTTGCAATATTCTAAAGTTAAAAATAAAGTATATACTTGCATTAAATCATGAACTTAAAAGCAGGGGGTACACTTACCTAACAGTCGTCCATCCACCCCTACAGACTTAAAGCTTTCTCTCCTTCTCTACTCCCTTACTATTTCTTTATGCCGGCGCTCCTACTTGCTTCTTCGATCGAAGCTGAGTATATATAGAGGAGGGGTTAGGTGGAGTAAGTGGGGGTAAGCTACCTACTTGGTACTTCTTCTCAGATGTTAGATGAGAGTAAGTAGTCTAAGTTACTTACCTTGGTACTTCTTCTCAGATGGTCAACGGGGTGGTTCATTTACTTCATTTAGTTATGGTCTAGTTGGGTTCTAACTAATCAGTAAGTTTGGTCCTTGTCTTTAGTTGCCTTTAATTGATTCTGGTCAACTCCTTGGTCAGTGTTCAAAGTCGGCCATCGTTTTATTTCTTTTATTCAAGACCGGTCAACCTTTCTCAACGCCGGTCAACTCTTTGGTCAGTCAATATTTTGACACTAGTCAACATTCGGTCAACCTCACAATTTTCGGTCAACTCTTACTCAAAGTTGGTCAACATTCTAAAAGTCGGTCAACCTTACAAATTTCGGTCAATATTTTCTTATCATCTATTCCGGACTTCAAGTAGTCCGGTCTTCTGTGGAACAAGCTACTCCAGTTTTAAGTGGCATAAGGCCACTCCGGATTTCATTACACTTTTGATTTCAATATTTTATTTCGATTTTAAGCTCTCTCTCTTTTTTTTTGATTTTGGGATCTCACACGAATAGCGCTTGAGTGCAAACAGGGCATGAAAAACAAAATGCACCGCTCGAAGTGGCGCTTGAAGCACCACCCGAGCGGGTTTAGCAGAACCAAGTGCTCAAGCGCGGCCATCAATTCATACGGGGCACCTACCGCTCGAGCGCCAGTTATGGGCCCCTCATGTGCTTTCTTTCCATTCATTTTTATAAGGGATTGGGGCTCATTCGGCTGGAGCTCAACAGCAGAACGGGAAGGAGAGAAGAAAGGAAGGAAAGTGAAGAAAAAGGAAAAGGGAAATAAATCTGATCCGATCCGATCCGATCTAAGTAAAAATAACTGTAGACCGACCTCAAGCGAGTGTATCTTGAACGCTATTTTCTATTTTTATTACTTTTCTGTATCTCAAAAATGGTATTTATGCTCTAAAAGCATGTTTCACCATGTTCTACATAAATTAAGTCTATTTTTGCATATTGTTCGGACATATTTCATATTTATATATATATATACTGCAATATCTGGCTTCAATTTCATGAAAATGCATGTGTTTGGGTCCGTTTATCAACCGAAAATTTTGGCAAAATCCTAAGCACCAAATTGAAGGGATTTAACTGTTTTTGTCCAAAATCTCTGTTATATAGAGTTAATCTGTATTGAGATAAAGCTCTTGGTATAATCTGTTTCTAAAAATTTTACATGGACTTATACTGATAAATTTCTGTGGAGTTTTGAAGCAAAACTGAAGGGTTTTAGACCATTACTGTATATTCTAAAATAAATCTAAAGGGTTTCTAACTGTTTCCGTATATTCTGAAGTGAAATTAAATAATTATAAATTATTGCTGCATGTTCTGAACTAACTGAAGAGTTATTGTGAAACTCTAATTGATTTCTTAAATTTAAAAGGATTTTCAGTTATGAAATAAGAAAAAAAAATATTTCTGATACTGTTAATTAGGACCCGTGACTAATATATAGTCAGGTTAGGTTATTCGGCATGCCTTAGAATGTTATGGTGGTAATTGAGGATAACTCTATTCATAGAGTTACACGTGGTCCGCTCTTCCTCAGGGCATTAGTTTCAGAAGGTAGAATTCTGATGATCCACCGACCTTCAGGAGGTATTTATATATAATCCACCATCTTTCGGGAGGTATTTGTATATAGATCCCGTTGAGAAGGGATCTCCTATTTCTGCCATCGGCCTTTGATTGTATGGATTGAACACAATTTATCCTCAATTATTTACCCTCTTTGTCAGTAAGGTCTATTGGTTGGATCTTTTACTGATAGAAAATAGATTTTTGATAAGTTAAGAGTTGAGACCGATTTCTGCTTTTTGGAGCTTGTTTTACCGATTTTAATTAGCGAAGTATGACTATACCGATTTTTAATTTTTGAAGCTTGAATGTTTCTATTTCCTGACAGTTTTGTAATCTTTTGTATTATGTTCTGGTATAATTTCTAAAAATTACTATTTTATAACATTTATACTTCAACATGCATCTGTATCTATTTTATCACATTCTGTTCTGCATAAACGTTTTACTACATGCCTACATGTACCTTACTTGGTTTCGGCTCACTATTTTACTGTTTTTTTTCTCTCCAAATAAAGATATGGAGAAGATATTAGATGATCACGCATAACTAGAGATTAGCAAGGAAGATTCTAGAGCCTTGGTGAAGTCTTGAAGTCATCCTGAAGATCTTGGAAGATTTTATAGTTTTGCATGTCAATGTCTAAGTAAAGGATGGATTTATGTATTGATAACTGTTATGCATTTTGTATTCTGTTGGATCAGTATTTATACTTTCGCAGGATTATGTTATGGATATAGTTGCTTCCGCTATTCTGATTATTGAATATGTACAGGTCCTAGATGTCATCTTTCGTTTGAATTATGATATAATAGATAGAATTGTTAAATTAAAGCCATGGATAGTATCTGTGGTCATGTGAATGCATGTTGTAGAAAAATTGTAGTATAAAGGGATAGTTGTGTGCATGTACTAGTTTGTTATACAAGTTTTGTATAGGTTAATATTTCTATTTGGTCCAATTTTAGGAAAAACTCTGTTTGTTTTTTTCTAGAACATTAAGTAAGACTTGGGCTTCCTTTCCTATTCTGAATGACAAAATTAACTGAGGATAAATATATATATATGTTCCGTCACACTCCACATGTAGTTTTTTGTCTAGACGTGATGAGTCAACTGCTAATATTCCCTTTGAAATATGAACAATATGGGTTAGATTACAATTTAACTCAAATATTAATGAGGACACAATACATTATGCGGTCAAATATAACTAACTGATCCTAACTTATTCCTAACCTAAGTGAACTAACTTATATTGATCAAGACACTAACTAGGACACCGCAACTAGACAATCAAACTTAACTACTGATCTTGATAAAGTTTTAACCCAAGTCATTTAAACTAGGATAACTAGAATTATCCGGTCTAATTTAATCATCCTATGCCTTCATTTATTTATTAATTCTAGCCTATCCTAAACTTTTGCATAAAATCTAGATCGAGTTTAAGGTATCTCTTTTCTCTAATACCAACTGTGACGACTCTGAAAATCCTAACAAAAAACGGGCAAGGTTTTGATCGTAAAATGGCCATCAGACTGCATACAAACTTGTATAATATCCCTGTACAATATATATATAATACAACGACAAACATCACAGGATCCAAATGCCATAATATATTTATGGCTTCAACATCATATCTTCAGGTACAACGTTGGTTCATAAGATATGCCTATAGGTACCAAAATATAAATCATAATTACTTGCAGAAGTATATACATCCATTATACACAGTGAAAATTAAACTGTCTGTACATCATCAATATATAAGTACATCTCCATCTCAATATATACAAAATAACTCTATTAGGTATAAAATTATAAAATCTAAGTCCACAAAATTATCTTCCAAAGTCAGCAGTCTAGCCAACATCTAATCCTTTACCCCGCCTCATTGGACATAAACTCATACTCATCTGAAGGTAAAAAAGCAGTAAGAAGTGAGCCAAATACTTAATAATGTACAATATAATCAAGAACAGTAAGTAATATATTCAAAATAAAGAAGAGAATGGATATAGGAGTATAATATAAATGCATAAATATGAAATATGAACAAATGTTCATATGAACAAATGAACATTTGTTCATTTTATTTTTCCTTTTCAAAATATGAACAAATGCGTTTTCGAAACCCCTTTGCCTTTCCACATTTTATTTTTGATTCTTTTAGGTTATAAAACATGCAAAATTATCTTTATCTCTACGGACCAGAGCCAATAGACCTTACTAGCTAACGGTGTAGTCGAACAAGGAAAAATATGTATACTTCCTCACATTTTAAGGTATTACCCAAACAATTTAACACCCCGTAGTGAGCGGTATACATTTCATTCGGTATACGGGGCCATAAAGCTTATGCCACCATAACCCCTATGGCCTAGAGGCAATTCTCGTGCTACCACAGTAATATCCTAATGTATATTAGGGAATACTACCATCTGAAATATAAATTCTTGGTCTAGTTTCATGATTATTTATTCTTAAGAAAAATTTTATACTCATTCTTAACACTTTGTTCTCACTCTGGGAGAATGGTTCATCAAATTTAACATATCATAGAATTCCCTTATTATATTTTTCATAACTTACATAATTCTTGTGAGTTTAAGTCTTCACATGATTTAAATACATGCACGATCAATATAAAGCTTGAGAGAATTAGAAATTATTATCATAATGAATCAAACATAATTTTAGAGCTTCCAGACAAAAAATTACTTCATAAACAGTTCATAGTTACGATATTTAAAAATTATTTCCTTACATTATCACCATCCAAGGGAATGACCAAATTTAGGGTAAAGGAAAAATTAAAACTGAGGTTTATTAGCCTCTTTGAAATTTCGAAGAGATTTGGTAAAATGGCCTATCGGTTGGTGTTACCACTGAATTTGGAAAGAGTGCACAATGTTTTTCATATGTCGATATTTCAAAATATATCTATAATCTGGCTCACGTTATTAATTATGGGTCTTTGGCGATTAATGAAGATCTAATGTAAGTTGAGAAACTAGTATAGATTTTGGGTCATAGAGATCAAGTACTCTAGACAAAGACCATTCTATTGGTCAAAGTTTTATGAAGAAATCAGTCACAAGAAGAGGCTACATGGGAATTAAAGGATGAAATTCGAGACAAGTACCATTATCTTTTTCTTTATGAAGGTATATTACTCTTATGCAAATTTTGAGGACGAAATTTTATAAGGAGATGAGAATTGTAAGGATCCATCTTTCAACTTATGTTTATCGTGACTAATTGATCTAATATAATTAAAATTGTAATCAAAGGATATGAAAACTAGGGTTAAAAAGGAAAAAAAATTATGAACTAGATGAATTGGGCTCTTGGCCCCAAGCTAGTACCGTAGACAGTCCAAGGCATGCCTTGGCATGCCCTAGGTGCAAAAAATAGTACCGAGTGTGCCCAAAGTATGCCCTTGACCTACAAAATAGAATGGCCTGTGCTTGAGTCATGCCCAAACATTGTTTCAACACCGGCTTGTTATAAATCACCTCAAAGAATTACTATTCACTATAATTTCAAATAGTAGAACAGAGAGAGAGAGAGAGAGAGACTAGAGAGAGAGAAAGGCCGAAGGGAAAGAGAAGAGAGGGCACAACTTCAGGTAGCAGGTTAGAATGATCAAAGTAAGAATTTCGATAAATCAGGTTGAGATAAGTGTACCTTAACCTTCCTCTTTCCTTTGTTGCTATTTATTTTCATTCTTTTCGAATATTTTTATTCTAATACTCATCTAAACTAAGATTTTGAAGTA